>NDGM011077525.1:0-15717 GCA_002564305.1 Octomys mimax
AGCAGTGCTGAGGATGTTGCAGTAGATGTCAGTAAATAGTTGTAATGGATTAGACAGCAATTCTTCTACACACATCATAAATATGGGTAATGTTTTGGTACTAGTTAATGTGCACTAGAATGGTGGCCTTTATGACATTTTTCTTCACATGGTTTTAGTGACTGCATCATAAATCATAGAGCCTAGGCAATATTCTGCCATTTATAGGAAAATGTACTAGGGTGGCTTTTTGGATCCGCCGTCTGTGGTGGAACTGCTGCAAGACACAGATTTTCGTGAAAACCTATACGGGGAAGACCATCACGCTTGAGGTTGAACCCTCGGGACACTATAGAAAATGTAAAGGCCAAGATCTAGGATAAGGAAGGAATTCCTCCTGATCAGCAGAGACTGATCTTCGCTGGTAAGCAACTGGAAGATGGATGGACCTTGTCTGATTACAATATTCAAAAGGAGTCTACTCTTCATCTTGTGTTGAGACTCCATGGTATGCTAAGAAAAGGAAGAAATGTTACACCACTCCCAACAGGAATAAGCTTAAGAGAAAGAAGGTTAAGTTAGCTGTCCTAAAACACTATAAGGTGGATGAAAATGGCAAAGTTAGTCATCTTCGTCAAGAGTGGCCTTTAGATGAATGTGGTGCAGCAGTTTCTATGGCCTGCTTCCTCGACAGATTTTATTGTGGCAAGTGTCATCTGATTTACTGTTTCAACAAACCAGAACACAAGTAATTATGAGTTAATAAAAAACTTCAACTAAAAAAAAATGTACTAGGGTATGGTGAGGCTGCTTATTAAAAGGGTATGGTCTTAAATTTTCAAATAGACGTTTATGATACTTTTCTGTTTAATACTATAAATACATTTTGGAAAGATTTTTGAACTTTTTCTAACCCTGCTGTGTGAGCACAATTTGTTTGCCCATGTCCATAGAGATATGAAATGCTATTTTCATATATATATATATATATGATTATTTCATAATTAACTGAATCAAGTGTCACAGAATTGGTATAGACATAACTCTTCACAGAATGAGTCTGATCTAATAGATAGAATTTGGGATGAACAAGGCTGTACAGTGATGGCACTGGATGGTAACAGAGGCGACTCCAAATGGTTTCCAAAGCTAGGGGGAAACGATCAAAGGTAGGCAGTGAGGCAACCAAGGCTGTTGAGCTTGGGGCATGTTCTTTTCTTTTCCAACAGGGGAGGATATATGTTTAGAAATGAAAGTTTGTGATTTGTGAGAAGCAATGTTTCAAAAGTGAGAAAGAACTTTTCTTGCCTTCCTAGTGCTTTCAACAGAAGGCAATTTTGATAAATGTGTTGTTTTTGAGGTTTCTGTACTAGGAAGTGATTGATTTGAGAACACCACTGGACAGTATATTCTAAGCAGATTTTTTGAGTGACTTTCCCTTGCTTTGGTCTTTATAAAATCTTACCACTTTTCTGTGTCTTGATGTAGTCTTGGATACTGGGAAGGAGTCTGAAACCTGTGGGAATCATAGCCTTCAATTTTGAGATCTGTGTAATGGGCGCAGGTGGCAGAGAGCTAAATGGATCAATGAGTTTTTGTGATATTTGCACTATAACCCAGCTGCCTCAGTTGAGGTAGACTACTGGTTATATTAGAGCCCTAAGAGTCTTTTAAATCATACTAACTTTTCCCCTCCATGTTACCATGAGTCTCATCTCTTTTAAACACATATTTTCCTGATATTTTAAAACGAAATTTATATTTTATCTCCAGGTCAGGTGGTACCCACCTATAATTGCATCTATCTGGGGTGCTGAGGCAGGACAATTGCAAGCTCAGGATCAGCATGAGCAACTTAGTGAGTCACTGTCTTAAAAAAAATCAAAAGGGCTGGGTAAGTAGCTCCATGCGCCCTGGGCTCCACCCTTAGTCTATCTCACACACACTTACCTGATTAGCATATGGACAGTGTTATTGTTCCCCCACAGTTGGGAAGTGCACTGTAATTTAGGTAAAGTTTTGCATAAAGGGGAGTAGATGGCATCAAGGAGCTACCAAGAACTTTTGTGTATTTTTAAGCCACTTGAATAGATTTAGGTCATCTAGATGCACCTTAATAAATGTTCAGTTATTCATAGCATGCCAGGGATGATAGTGGCAGTGTTAGTAATGCTTTTGGGTGCAAGTAACAGGACGTGGTCATCACTGGCTAGGTGAAAAATTATTATGTGACTTAATAAAAAGCTCATAGGTTAGGGTTACGGCTGCCTTTTTGCTCTGCCTTTCTTGGGGTGCTGACTTAGTCCTGAAGCTGTTACTTCCTAATCCCATTATGGATCCCATCATGCTGCTGCTCCAATCAGCACTGCCCTTTGGAACAGGGAATGTGGAACAAGTGAATGGAAAAAGCCCACTATACAGTTCTTGTATCGGAGTGATGTTTTATCAGTCCCTTTTACATCCCTAGTATACTTGTAAATATCTGCTAGAGAAAGCAACTAATTGAAGAGTAGAATCTGATTTTCATGGTTATCTGAGACCAATTATAATTCATAATTAGCATCCCAACTAAAGGAAATGTTTATTTGTAAGAAAGAAAGAGGGCAGTGTTTGGGTGGGAGACCAGCACCAGGTGCATGGTGGCATGTGCAGGGGCTTCAGAGGAGAGCCCTGGTACCTGCCATCCCACTACCTGATGTGGGAAGACCAGGAACCAGTGCCTCTAATAATCCATGGGATAAGATTGCTGCATCAGAAGAGTACAAATACGACACTGTTAGAGGAAGATGGTAAGAGAGATACAGAAGTTCCAGAGAGTCTTGAAGAAGAGAACATTTAAGACAGGGAGTGGGTGGGTGTGGCCTTCATATCTGCAGAGGCATAGTCTTGGGTTTGTGTAGCACATACCCAGGAAGGCAGTCAGTAAAATTTCTTACAAACCAAGCCTCCCCTTTAGTTGGAAAGTTAATTAGGAACTACAGTTGGTAATCAGCAGGACTATTAGTCTTTGCCGTGCTGGGCTGTTAGCAGATGAATGAGAGTGCGACCTAACATGCTTAACAGGCCCGCGTGCTGCCCACCAGGGGCTGGGCTGGGTCACCTGCCCTTAGACTCACCTTCCTTAGTGGCACGAGGTGTTTCCTCTCTGCACTCCACTCAGTCAAGAGCTGTCCGTGGCAGTATTTGGAGTTGAATTTTGAGTCTATGTGTGTTTCTGAGGTCTGCTTTTCATCATCTGTAATTATAGTTTTGTTTTGTTTTGTTTTTTTCTTTTTGGTACCTTGCATCAAACTCAGGACCTTGTAACTTGCCAGGCAGGCACTTACACCACTGAGCTATCTCCTGGCCCCATTTTTTTTTTTTTTTTAAACGTGGAAGGAAGTCTCCAGGGACCTGGAGTCCCAGTTGCAACTTCCTTACTGTGGTGTGATAACACCCTGCAGCTTCGTGACTGTGGTCGGCATAGAAGGCTGATGATTTGCATTAGTTTCATTTTGAGTGATGCTTAATAACCACATCAAGTTATTTTTGGTACAGTTAGAGCGGCCACTTGAGCCAGTCTTTCAGTATGAACTAATGAATGAAAAGAGATGGCGCTTGTGGAGCTAAGTCCCTCTTCTCTGAAATTCTCTCCCGATAGCCCCACGCTGCTGCATACTGTGGTCCCGCCAAAGCGGGATTGGAGGCACAGGTGGAAAAGAGGCAACTGTAGTTCAAAGAATGGCCTGTGTGGAAGGAAAAAGACAGATAATGAAAAGATAAATGGAAAAATTATCACTATGATGATAGGCCTGGTGGGTGGTGGGGCTCCTAAAACTTTAGTGTTAATGTACATCTGGCTTTAAGAATAAGTAAGATGATACTTTATTCTTCCTTGAGAAGATGAAATTTTATGTATAATGTGTATATGTGTATTTGCATGTATACACATGCCTCAAAACAGTATTTGTTGGCTGGGGAAATAGTTTAGCAGTCTAAGTGCCTATGTGGCAAGTACAAGGACTTGGGTTCAATCCCTGGTACTGCATGCCATGCTAGTCCCAGAACCCTAGGTGTGCTGTGCAGGCCACCAAAACCTGGCATAGTGGCACATGCCTGTGATCCCAGTGTGAGGGAGTCCGAACTGTGTAGCGAGACCCTATAACAAATAAATAAATGACTTAAAAAAATTTAAAAACCCTAGTATTTATTTGAACTTATTTTCTGTCATCATACCCTGAAATTTATAATTTATATTATATTTACATATTTCTTACTGTAATAGTTATATGCATGTTCTTTATCTAAGCTACAGTATAATATATTCCTGTGTCTGTGTCTACCTTGTAGACATTTTAGGTGAAGAAAAGAAGATTGAGCATATGATAGCTTCTTTTTTTTTTTTCTTTTTTGAGGCAGGGTCTCACTATGTAATTCAAGCTTGCCTTGAACTTACTTTGTATCCCAGGCTGGCCTTGAACTCATGGTGCTTCTCCTGCCTCAGCCTCCTGAATGCTGGGATTACAGATATGTACTACCATGCCTAGCTATGATGGCTGGGTTTTTTTCCTTTCTTTTTTTTTTTTTTATTTTTTATTTTATTTATTTTTTTGATGGCTGGTCTTGAATGCTATAGGATTGTCGTGTGGAAAAAAGTATGAGGTGTGTTGCTTGTTGGTAGAGTAATGGAGAGACATTTGGGGTCAATTTGAGGGATGGATTTTCTTAGGCAAAGTGGATTGCGTTGGAGAATTCTTTCATTCTGTGAAGCCAGTCTGTTCAGGCCTCCACCAGGACTGTGCTCTAAGCTCCAGCATGCTCCCCATTACCTGGGTGGCCTGGGAAAGCCCCCGGTGTTAGGCTCCTCTCCCAGAACAGCTGACTCTGAGGGCTGGGGCAGGCCCAGAACTTGCATCCTAGCAGCTTCTCAGGTGAAGCTGACAGTGAGGCTGCTGGTCTGGCGATCACACTTGTGTGAGATGCGCTGGGCTAAATAAAGCATGCTTCTCAAACTGTATTGTGTTTAAGAATCATTTGGGAATCTTAGTTAAACACAGAATCTACTTTATTCTGCCTGGGCTTTGGCCTAAGATTCTGCATTTTGGTGTTTCCCTGGTGATGCCAGTAGAGTTGGTCCCCCCACCACACTTAGGAGAATCCTTGTCAGGGGTGCTGATGCCAGAGCACATTTAAACACCCACAGAGATTTATTTATTTATTTGTTTGTTTAATGTATTTGGTACAGGGTCTCACCATGCAGCTCGGACTCACAGTGATCCTCCTGTTTTCAGTCTCCCCAGTGCTGGGATTATAGGCATGTGCCACCACACCCCCATCTCAGTGGCCTGTTCATAGCACTTGGGAGCGGGGCCGGGGATTGAACCCTGGTCCCTGCACTTGCCTAAGCAGGCGTTTAGTCCACTGAGCTATCTCACTGGCCCACCCACAGAGATTAAATTGACCTCTGATCTTTAAATGGAATTGACTTTCATATTCTTTGATTTAACTCTCATGTTTTCTTGCAGATTTGACTGTTTCTCATACACATTCCTATCAAAGAATTTTGAGGGTTTAATAGCACTATGTTCATTCAAGTACTTTGAATGTTCCATTGGGTTAGTGGCCATGGAAGAATTATAATAAATTGGTCTTTTATACAGTAACATGTATCTGTGTCCATTTGGGTAATATAAAGGTTACATTAAGAAAATGAAATGTTCCTTGTGGAGAAATCATTTTTTTTTTTTTTTTTTTTNTACCAAGGATTGAATTCAGGACCTTGGACTTGCCAGGCAAGCACTTATTCCACTGAGCTATCTTCCCAGCCCCCTTCATCTGTTTTCTTAAGAGCCAAGTGAATATTTTACTCTGTGTTCCCCTTATGAGTAAACTGAGTTTCACCTTTGCTGACCTCAGAGCTTGCTCTTTGAGACCTCTTACTCAAGCTGCTCTTTGATTCCCATCTTCTGAGAATTCATTGCCTCTTGGGGTTAGGTTTTCTGGCACAAAGGGGATGTTCTCATAGGCTCACAAGCAGTTCCTAGACCAACTGGAAGCACAAGATGAAGATCTCAGACAAGACATGTTGATTATTAATAGCTCTTTAACAGTTTGGTATGTAATGTTTTTCCCATAGAAAAGGAAGGAAACCAGCACTTGCCTGCCTATGAACCAGGAATTTCATACCGGAATCTCACCTAATTCTTCCAGAAACCTTATGGCCTAGGTGATGAGCTGGGACTCTGGGAAATTGACTCACAGAGACAAAACAGCTCACTTCATCCCTTGGAGCCCCCAAATCATCAAATCAGATTTTTAAAAAAGAAGTATTTAGTACAGGTCTACAGAGTTTACAGGGTCTCACTACACAGATCGAACTTGTAGTGATCCTCCTGTTTTCAGCCCCCCAAGTGCTGGGATTATAGGTGTGCACCACCGCGCCCAGTCTGAGGCTCAGGCTCAGCGTGCCCCAGGGCAAGGCCAACACTGCAGGCCAGGGTTCGAACCCCCCAGCCATTGCGTCTGCTAAGCAGGTGCATTAGTCCGCTAAGCTGTCTGGCCAGCCCTTCAAATCAGAGTTTGAACCCGGGAAGCCCATCTCCAAAGCACCTAGCTTGTATATGTAGTGGCTTCGTAATACAAATGGCACATTCTTTGGAACATAGATGCTCTCTGACCACAGACCAGAGACAGACGTGACCACCGAAGGTTTTGATGGGAGAGGGAGAACATAAACGCCTCAACAGGCACCTCTTTGTTTTTTATCCGGCAGCAAACTCCCAAGCAGTAGCAAGCCTATGACCCGGAGATCAGATGAGGGGTATGCAGTTCATGGGAGCATCTTCAGCCAAAGACTTTGAACATGTGAAGAGCATCTTGTGCTGATTCGTCAACTGTCAGCTCTCTGCTCCAGACCTGCCCCTCGAGTTTTGTTTGTGGTCTTGGGCTGAGCTCTCCAACCACGTTTCTCCTCTTGGCCTACTCAGGGGAGCAGGAATGGGCAGGCCTCTCCTGCTTGCTTCTGGTCCTGCAAGTGTGTTGGCAGCAGTGCATTTTTCTTTTTTTCCTCTTTTAAAGCATATTTTATATTTTTAGAGCAGTTTTTGGTTCTATAAAAATTGAATAGAGGGTACAGGAATTTCCCTTATTCCTTCCCCCACAATATCCATAGCCTTCTCCTGTACCAACATCCCCAGTCCAAGTGGTTTGTTACGATACATGAGCCCGTATTGATGGATTGCTGTCGCCCAGAATCCATAGTTTGTTTTAGAGCTCACTCATGGTGTTGTATGCTCCATAGGGTTGACCCAGTTAGGGTGCTGTGTGGCTGAGTAGGTTCCATGGTGCTGTAATAAAATACCTGATGGGGCTGGGGAGATGGCTCAGCGGAATAAGTGCTTCCTTGGCAAGCGCAAGGGCCTGAGTTCAATCCCTGGTTCCGCAAAAATAAATAAAATAAAATACCTGACACTGGGTAATTTATAAAAAGCAGAAGTTATTTTTCACAGTTGTGGAGGCCAGAAAGTCCAAGATGGGGAATATGGTGGTTTTGTTGTCTAGTTTCCACTTCCAAGGTGATGCTTCAAATGTGGCATCTTTTGAAGGAGAAGTCATGCCATCGCTGTCATAGCAGAAGAACAGAGAAGGTGAGGAAGCAGGCCCGTTTCTTGGAGCCCTCCCTATCAGAATCACTTCAGTCCTTCCACATGTCCCATAACTCCTACTTCCCAGCACTGTTGTGCTGGTGATTGAGTCTCCAAGACCCTGATTTGGGGGCACTCATTTGTAAAGATGTTCCACGTAACAGCTATTCCTCACTAAGCAGAGGTAGTGTCCTTGCAGTGACTGATTCTGGTTTATGACTCTCCCTACCATTCCAAGAAGCCCTCCGGCATGCTCCCTCAGGGGCCTCCCCATTAGGGGGCTGTGCCAAGGAGGGGTCTGAGTTCAACTCAGGTTCCTCTCTAGCCTCTCATCTCTGTGCTCCAAGCCCAGGGCTGCTCATGCTTCCTGTGACATCTCAGGGATTCCTTTATGGCTTTTAGGATTTGGAAACTAATTTAACTATTTCCTTACATTAAAGTCTGTCTGTTAAAATATCTTGGTTTTTGTTTTCCTGGCTAGATCATGACTGATACATGGTCTTCTAGAGAATATTTTCTAAGCTATTTGAAAGTGTATACTATGAATAGACATTGCCTATAACTGACTTAAGGGAGTTGAGCAGAAATTGTAGAAGAGTTTGAGGGATTTGCAAACAAATTACAGTGGGATTCCAACCTGAGAAAGAACGTCAAATGTATTAGAGACTTTTTCTACTACTATAACAAAATAACTGTGGCCGGGTAACTTTAGAAAGGAAAGAGGTTTGTTTAGTTCTAGTTCTAGAGAGTCAAAGGTGTGCATGGCTAAAGAGTCTTCCTCCTGGCAGAGTCCCAAGGCTTGTAACTTAGCACATGGCAAAAGATTAGTACCCTCTAAAGGGGATCACATCTCAACACATGAACGCTTGGGAGATACACCCCACTGTATCTAAATCAAGGCATCGTGTATGAGAAAAGGAAGAAACAGGAGGCAACCAAGAAAAGGCATGTGTCGCAGTGTCAGCTTTGCCTGCTGCTTCGGGAGAGAGGCTCTCTGCATCTGTTTCCTTGTGCATGCATCTTAGGTAGTACCATGATGAGGGCACATGAAGTTAAGAGAATAAAGTGCACCTGCCGGTAGACTGCATCAGGCCTCGACTCAGAGTATTGTGATGATTAAATAATCCCAATGCCATCATCAGACACAGTCTGCTTCATTCAGCATGTCCACTTTGTAGCAGATAGGACTGATTTTGCTAATGCCTAGGATCCACTTTCTTAGTTACTTTTTGTTCTTGTCATTTTGAAGGATGCCACCTTCGTTCTGCCTCATCCCCGTCTGTTCCTCTTCAGCATCATCTCCCTTGTGAGACAGGCACATAGCAGATAGAGGGGTGAGGCTGTCAGATGCTTCTGGGAGGAATTTCAGTTTATGGATCAAGAGTTTTAATGCAAACCTTGATGAAACTCTCTTTCAGGAGTAGCTTATCTATGTTTTACAAAATTCCATAGGGTCATTGTGTTTTTAGCAACCCACCACAAGACATAAAAGGTATTTTACTCATTAAATTCTATGTACAACCCAGACATCAGGAATGGTCGGCGAAAGGTTAGATAGGCAGTGTTCACTGCTGAGCCAAGTTTGTGGTTTGGCAGCACCAATGGACAGTCCTTGTGACAGTGACGCCTTGGCAAAAGGAGGATTCCCTGGACCAGGAGCTCGTGTCACCATCTGGAAGTGAGGAATGGTGGGAGAGCTGACCTCTTAGAAGGAGGATGGCAGGTCTATTGGTGTGTGTCTCTTAACACATTGAAACTTTGGACTCTCCCTCATGTGTGAAACAGCGATGGTAATATCTGTCTGCTTATCCTTGGAGGCGTTTTGAGGCTTGACTGACAAAGATCTGGGAATGTTTAGGCACCTGGCAAGTGTAGTGGGATTAAAGGATTAATGCAGTGTAGAAAGACTTGGAGCTCCCACATCTTAACGTTCAATTTTGGTGCCAGTAACAAGGTTCTGTAATACGATCTGCCCGCAGGCCTTGAGCTATGTTTCTTGTGCCATTCTTGGCTGGTCACCTCGGTCAAATGAGTGACAAGGGAAAGCCGGGCGGTGGGAGGGCAGTGAGCAGGAGGGTGTCTGAGTGCCGCAGGGCACCGGGGAGGGGATTCTGGGACATTCCAGCAGCTTGATTTGTGTGACCTGTCAAAAGCTGACAGACTGGAGGAAGCAGTAAGAGATTGAGTTGTCGAAATTGCAGTCAGTGAGGTAAAGAGGCATGGCTGACAGTGACAGATTCTACATGAGCGTGGTCACATCCCTCCGTGAGAGGTCCAGAGAGTTTCCTCCTCTGTGTACAGAGAACGGCAGGTCAGAAATAAAGTCACTCTCACACATGTGTGTTGTTCCCACAAGTCATTGCTGCCTACAGTAACGGGGTAGGCACATCATAGTGCCGTACATTGTCAGCTAGCTTATGGTGCTACTGTCTTAGACCTTCCTGACTACTAAGGGGCACTTTTGCATATAAACGCACAGTATGCAATTTTTCTGCTTTAAATTTTTTTATTGTGTATTTAACGCATATAACATGATGCTATAGTAAAATAAATTAACATATCCATCATAGTTACCTTTTTTTTAGTGACAAGAGCCACTAAAATTTCATTTAGCATGACTTCATATAAGATTTTGTTTTGTTTTGTTTTGAGATAAGGTTTCAATACACAGTTCAGGCTGGCCTTGAACTCTCAGGGTTCCACCAGCCTCAGCCCTCTAAGTGATGAGATTTCAGCAGCCACCATGCCTGACTATAGTACGATTTTGTTATCTATTGTCCTCATGGTGTGTGCCACATCTCTAAATTCGTTCATACTAAATATTTGTTACTTTGTTCAGTTTCTCTCATAAATACCAATTTTTTAAAATATCTGATACTATACAAAATATCTGAGTGTATTTTTCATTATTTAAGACAAGAACATAATTTCTTTGACCTTCACCTTCACCCTTTAAGAGCTGCATCTCCTGTTTCTTTTATTGGGGGGAGGGATTCTCATTATGTCGTTTATGGTAGCCTTGGCCTCACTGTGTAGCTCAGGCTGCCTTGAACTCGCAGTGATCCTTCTGCCTCAGCTTCCCCAGTGCTGGCATCACAGGCAGGTGCCACCAAGTTCTGTGATCCTGTGTTTCTTTAATAGCTGAAATAAACTCATGATGATTTTTTTTTTTTTTTTTTTTTTTTTTTGTATTTTTAGATAAGAGTCTATAGGGTGTTCACTAGATTGGACTTGTAGCCATCCACCTGTTTACAGCTTCCCAAGAGCTGGGATTACAGGCATGCACCTCCATGCCCAGTCTCAACTCCCAAGGTGGGGCCGGCCCAACAGGCCCAGGGATTGAAACCCAAACCCACTTCCCACCCATCCCCATCCCTGCGCCATGATGAAATATTTAGTGCCTAGGGAACTTTTTTTTTTTTTCAGAATCTCGGAAATGGGCTGCAAGTAGGGGCAATTTTGAAATTTCCAGAGGTCAACCTGGACTTTCCAGGAGTCCCAGTTCTTAGCATATGACATGTACGGCCTTTCACTTCCTATCTACTGCTTAAGGGTGTGGGTTATTACTGCTATTTAACACTTGGGTATAAACTTTAGAAGGGTTATTAGGAACTTTCTAAAACCACAACCATCACTGTCCTGATCACCACCCAAAGTCCTTGCCAAGAGTGTTCATTAAACTAGTCATTGTCTAAGGGTTTCTTTCCCGTTTCCTTAAAGAAGGGAATAAAACTATTTTAGAAAAAGAATCCTTAATGTACCAAAAAGTTATAAAATTAGAAAAGGAAAAGATGGGTAACGAAAGGTTCATAGGATTCAGGCTGTTGTGGAAAAGAGAAGAATGCAGTGTTTTCAGATATTGGAGGAGTTGACCAACTGCACCATTTCTCTGGAGGGCTGAGAGAAGGGGGAATGAGTTTACATTTCAGCAAAAAGAGTGATGCAGGAAGAACTTTTCAAGTCAAGCGTGACAAAAAACTAAAATAGGACAGCAAGGGGAGATGGTTTTTTTACTTTTCATTTTGAAATCACTTTGGATTCACAGAAAGTTTGACAAGAAATAGGGAAGTTTCCTTGTCTTCAGAGGGAAGGTTTTGAGTGACCTCTCTAGAGAAAAATTTACATGGAAGGAAGTACGAGTGGGTCTGGCGACACTGAGCAGCTGCTGAGTGTCCTGCTGTCCTCGGGCTTTCCCATCAGCACTATATGGTGCTCCTCTTGTGCGGGTGTGCGTCCTGTCATCAGGATTCGAGAAAAAGCCAGCGCTGACTGAATCCTCGCCAAATCCTGGGTTCTGTAGTGTGAGGCTTTTGTGGGCTCCATCAATATGCACACAAAATCTGCCAAGTAGACTTGCTTATCTTGCCTTTATAAAGGTCTTTGATTTCACTAGGGCCCAAAAATATTAACGAGCTTTCCTACAAGCCAACCTCAGAGCATACCTGGAATGCTAAAGGCCATGTCTTTTCTACTACATGGTGGTACCCAGAAAAAAAATCCGCTTTTCTAAGAGGAAAATCGCCTCTCCCTGCACACCGCTCTGTGCACCATCCTCCCCTATCTTTGGCCCTTTCCCATGGCACTCAATGATGTCAGTGATTTAGAAATATTTCCCAACATGTGACAGGATAATTACGATTTTCATTATTAGATGAGGAAATAGGGAAGTTCTGTGGGGTCTGTAGGCACAGGCAGGAGCAATTCCTTCTCCAGTGGTATTTCACATTATCTTGGCATATTTATTGAATGTTGGTCATATTTTTTCTTGGTTCCTGGAATGAAATGCACTCCTTTGCATAATGCCATGTCTTTCAGTGCTCCCGTTGACTTGAGGGTCATCCTTTTTGCCTACCTGAGGAGACACAAAGCTGACATTTTATTCCGCCTACTCTTCCCACGCTGTTGCAGAGTGGAGTCCTTTGCCTGAAGAGCTCCAAGGAGTTAGCTGACTTGCAGGTGTCTCAGGGCTTTCTGTGTTAGATTTTTGTATCATGGAGGTTTTGTATCCTGTGTTTCAGATCTAAAATGTCCCCCCAAAATCTTCAGGGGTGTGGCCTGGTTGGCAGAGGCAGGACACTAGGAGACCGACCTGGAAGGGAATATTCTTGCTCTTGGCTCCTTCCTTCTCTGTTTCCTGACTGCCGGGGTGCGAGCAGCTTTTCTCCATGGTGCCCTTCTGCCGTGTCCTTTCAGCAGTGGAGCCAGCTGACTGTGAGCTGCTTCCTCTAAAGCTGTGAGCCAGAATAAACCACTCCTCCTTAAGCTGCAGGTATTGGGTATTTTGCCCCAGCCTTGGGAAGGTGACGGATATGCCTGGTGTATCAGTCAGCTTTTCTTCACTATAATAGAATACTCAAAGCAGCCAACTTTATTTTTTAAAACATTCCCTTAGCTCATAGTTTTCAAGCTCTTGGGCATGGTGCCTATTACCCACTCCTGCTGAGGGCTGCTTCACATAATGGCAGGAAGCAGTGCTGGGGATGTGATCAGATCCTGAGAAGGGACAGAGAGAAAGAAGACAAGACAAATGGTCCTAGTCCTCTTACCAGTCCTGCCTTGGGAAGTTAAGGGGGCAACCTACGTCGTCGTGTCGCAAACCTCTCCCAGGTCGCACTTCTCGAAGCCCCTCCCCCATGCACTAAGGTTGATCACAGCAAGCCCTTGGAGGACATGTGCGTGTGTAGAGTGGAGCACTTGGACTAGCGGCCATCCTGGTGTACTTATTCTTTGGTCTTGGTTGTTTACACACTCATCGTAAGATGTTGAAGGAATATAGAAAACAATAAAGAGAATAGTAAAATGAGTTATAGTCCCCTCACCTGGCAATCCTTAGTTAACTTCTTAGTATGTCTACATTTTTTATATGTTAAAAACTTATGTGTATATATAAATAGTGATCATATAATTATGACTTTACTTCCTGTTCCTGAGTCCTTTTCCATATTATCAACTATTCAGTGAAGGCATTTAAGTGTTATTTACCTTTATAATAAATGTAAAAGTATATATTTATAAATATAAAACAAAGGCATAAAACTCAGAGTATCTCTTTTTTAGCCTCCTGCTATTATCATTATAAAGAGTTTCCAGCTATTGTTCCTGATAACACTTTTAAGTACATAAGGTTTTATACTAATTATTTTATGTCTTACATTTTACATTTATATAACAAACGAACCCCCCCCACCGAGGGGGGGGAATCAAACTCAGGACCTTGTGCTTACCAAGTGGGTGCTTAAGCCTGCTGAGCTATTTCCTGGTCCCTGGACCTCATTTTAACATCCTCAGAATTCCATTGTATATGGAGGGTCAGCAGGATTCTTGCATAGGGACGGATGGTACCAATGGAGGGGGCACAGTGTGGCCACCTCGCTGTTGGTTCTGTTGTCTTCCTGGAGGCCTTAAGGCCTTGCTTCCAGATCTGGCTTACCATTTCCTCCAGCAGCCATGGTGTCTCTTCTTGATGTCTCAGAGAGCATGTGGCTGTCACTCTTTTAGGAGCCCACATAGTATCTACGAGTTTAAGGATTTTTTAAAAAATTCATACTTTATCTTTTTTTCTGAGTTTATAAGACCCTTTTTAAAACAAAGTTCCACGTATGTGGAGGGTGATGAAGATACAATTAGAGTCTGTTGACGTATTGGCTTGTGTTCTTGCCACCAGTTGGGGGTCTCAGGTTAGTGCGTTAGGCTCTGCCTTTTGTGCTGAGGTCCCCTTTGGCAGTGGTTTAGCCTTAATGACAGAATTCAGGGTCACCATTGGAGTGCCCTGTCAAGTTTTCTCTCTCTCAGAAAATGACTACCATCAATAATATCTCTAGTATTGAGGTCCTTAAGGGGCGGGGCCCTTAAGTCTGGCTAGAGAACACCTCATCCATGACATCAGTGCAGAAGGTCTGGCTGGCCCAGCCCAACAGGCAGTAGGGCTCCCGGGTTCAGGGCCCTTACATTTTTTTAGCTGAAAGTGTGCATTCTCACATAGCATCTCTTAACATGTGCCCCATCTGGGTGTTAGTTGGTCAGCCCTGAATGTTGTTCTTGGGCTATTAATTTTTGTCCTGTAGTCAGTTTGTCAGCCTCTACCACTCAGAGAACTCGAGCTGCTAGTGCTCGGAAACAGGGTGGACAGTTCTGCCTAATAGTCCAGTTGCTTGGAGAGGTGTGCCTCTGTCCATGCCAGGATCCCAACATCTGGGTTAAAACTCACTGCTGTGCTGGTATGCTTAGGGATGTACAAGAAGGACTCAGTATTATCTGAAAGTTTCAGGCCTGGTGTGTTAGTGAGAATCTTTTGATATCTTTAAGGGCTTTTCACTAAAAAAAAAAAGCTTTCACTGCTGGGTGTGGTGATGCATGCCTATAATTTAGCATTTAGGCTGAGACAAGAGGTTAGCTTCAGGTTTGAGGCCAGCTTGGGCTACGCAGTGAGTTCATGGCCAGTCTGGACTATATAGCAAGACCTTGTCTCAAAAAAAAAAAAAAAAAATACTAAAAGATTTTTTTTGCTGTAGTTTCTCAGTAACAGAGGTTCTTATTTCCCCCTTTTGTGGCTTTGTACATAGGTTTTTTGCCTTGACTAAGAAGTTAGGTATGGAGATTCTGATACCCCAAGGAACTGTGACCTGGTGCCAGGTTCCTGGGGCTGGGATTGAGCAAACTGCCTGCTTTCTCTCAGATCCAGATGAGTTAGGGCCATGGGGAGGGGCATGGGGATGGGGAGGGTGTATGTGTAGGATAACATTGAGTTTTGGTCTGGAAGAACCCCCCTTTTTTTTTAGCATTAGGATGTGCACCTAACTGTTGTAATTATGATTTTTTTTTCCTCTCTTTTTGTCTTTGTTACAGTTTTAAAATTGACTGGCTCCCAACAGACTTTCAAATAACCTTGAATCTGTCTCATCAACAGAAAGCAGAGAGGAGAGCAGGCTAACCCTATAATTGGTGTTTAAGACTTTATAATCCATAAGAAAGGTTTTAAGTATGTTAAGAAAAAAAAATTGCCAACTTAAATTGGAAGCCAAACATACATTTATCACATAGCTAAGGTTTATAGCGGTGAGTGTGTGGAGAGCTTCCTGCTAGCCTGCGCCGGCGGGACCCGTTCCCAGCCAAGGCG
>NDGM011077532.1:0-11407 GCA_002564305.1 Octomys mimax
AAAAAAAAAAAAAAGTAAAAGACAGTATGCAGACAACCCGCACTGCCTTTCACCCCAACTGTACTGTTTCCGGTATAAGGAAGCCAGCTCTGTTCCATGTGTGTGCTGTCCAGACTGTACTTCTCAGCAGACTATGTTGAAGCAAAACCCAAACATTTTAGTATATAAAGATTTTAATCTGTTGTCTTTGGCGTATAAGGCCCTTATTCTTAGTTATTAACTTGCCTTATATTTTATTACTGGGTGTTAACATTACATAATGGTGGGGTGTGTTTTAGAAATCAATTAAGGTACAGATCTTAATCGATTTCAACCCCATCACCCCTTCTATGTTGAAAATCAAGCTCTGGGGTCTCCTACAGTTTGATTGTGCTAGTTGCAAGACTGCCCTCCTGGGTCATGTAATGCATTTCTCTGCACCCTGTATCACCTACAGATTGATAGTTGCATGTAGTCTTGACCATCTCTTGATTTTTTTTTTTAGCCCTGCTTTACAGGTGGTGTCTGAACTTCTACTAGGAGGAACAGTCTCTGCTGTCTCTGTTTTTGATCATTGTTCAAGTCCACTAATTTAGTAGCATTGGAAAAATAATGATACTCTATCACTCCCTTTTCTTCCTCTTTTTTCAGCTGAAATACTCTTACAAAACAGAGCTTTCCCACTTCCACTTCATTTCAACTGTCTGCTTTCCATGATCATTTAGGACAGAGAGTTCAAATGTTTCATTACCTATTTTCAATTAGTGATGTGAGTTTTTAAGCATATTTTCAAGAAAATAAATGTGGTTTTGAAGTATTTATATCTACTTTAATAAAGTAGTCACCCTTTAGCCAGTATGAACTTACTGAGATTGACTTCTCAGTCATAGTGACACAATCCTAGTAATCTTTGATAACTTTCTTAATTTCTTCTAGGCTCACATTGAGCTGCTCCTCCCCTAGACTTGGATTCAGCCATTTCTCCAAAGAACCTATTTTGTATTTCAAAAACACATTCTGTGTGCTATTGGCACTCCCCTGTGTCTAACTCAGTTTGCAGTAAACAATCCAGCAGGCCTGGATTGTTCATACATGGGCTGTATGAAGTGGTCCATGCTAGCAGTTCAACTTGTGACAGTTGCCTTGGGCCATGCAGCGCAGCAGACCTCTGCAGAGTCACGCCCACATGGCGGGTTTCCATTAAAATCATAACATCAGGCGTGTTTGGAAATTCCTCATGCATAGCATCACACATTGCTGGGAAAATTAAGCACTATTCCTGCGATACCCCTAGGAAAGGAGGACTATATGCTTATATCTGGCCTCTTGGACTTTATGTTTTTCTCCATTGCTGACTCTAACCTGTATTCTTTCATTGTAATAAACTGCAGCCAGGAGAGTTGCTAAGTTCCATGCGTTCTTGTAGATATGACTGAATTAAAGCTGGCCTTGGGAACCCCTCACCCTGGTCAGGAACTGTTTCCGCATCTCTTCACTAGGCAGAAGTAGAAGATGCTTGTCAGTCAGCTCAAATGTATCATGGTTTTGTATGGGCATTCCAAATAAAATACAGGTCTACAGACTTTTAAGTTCACTAATATTGCAGAAGCATATCTTTTCAGCCACACCAAAAATATCTGGCTCTCAAAGATACCAAATAATAACTCATTTTTATCCTACATGGCAGCAGTCTCAAGAGAGCAAAACCAACTCTACCACCAACAATATGATCACTGAGACCCATTCAAAGTTTTTTTTTTTGTGAGGGGCTGGGGAGATAGCTTGGTGGTTTAAGAGCCTGCCTGGAAAGCGCAAGGGCGGGAGTTCAACCCCCAGTACCATATGCCATGCCAGTTCCAGAGCCCCAGGTATGCCATGACAGCCACCGAAACTGGGTGCGATGATGCACTCCTATAATCCCAGGCCTGGCACTATGAGTCTAAACTGTGTAGCAAGACCCTGTATAAAATAAATAAATTTTTTTAAAAAATGAAGTTTTATAGCCTGGCAAGCCACAAGGTTCCAAGTTCAATCTCCAGTACAAAAAAAAAAGGTTTTAATTTTGTTCTATATTAAGTATTTATGTTTCTACATATAGATCTTTGAACTAGTTGAAGATATGCATCCCTGCCCTATGTGAAACCATCCTTAAATGTTTTATTATTCTTTCATTGATTTTTATACTATCTGACCAAACACGTATTAAGGCAAACACTCTACCAGATTCTTCTCTTCCCTTTCTTATGTAAACGTTGCCATACTGTACATGCTTTTATTCACTTTGCTTTTCATGTTGACACACCCTAGCACCACTTCACTGTGTGGAGTTCCTTGTCATTCCTCTTCACAGTATGTTATACTTTATTGTGAGGCTGGGGCTCTGCCTGGGTATCTTGGCCTATTGAGTCGTGCTTCTGCTAGGTTTTTGCTGTTACAAACATGCTATAATAATACGTTGTACATCTGTCTGGTCCTAGTTTTGCTTTTTAGTGTTGGAAAAAATGTTTTAGGATCTAGATTCTCAAAACAACTTTGCCATTTGGGTCAAGTGGCAAATGCATATATAATTTCGCAAATTTTCCCTTCCTTGGGATTATAGCATTTTTTTCATTCTCAGCAGGAGTGTAGAATACTCTTGTGTCACTATACCATTAGCAATAAAGTGTGTGGTCAAGACTTGGGGATTTTGCCAATCTTACTGGCAAGAAACGATAGCTTAGTGTAGTTTTAATTTACATTCATATTACCATAAGATGAGTGAAACTGAGCTGCTTTTCACAGCAGTAAGGGTAATTTCACTTGTTTTTCTGTACTGTTTGTTCATATCTCTGATGAGGCTTTTCCTGTTTCAAATTATTACCTTTCTGTAAATAACACAGCCTCAAATTTCAGAAAGAATAGGATCTGTCAAAGAGACCCAGGTCCTACTGAAATCGCAGTGGCAAATAGTATGGAAGCCGTGGATTATCAGCAGTGTGTAATTACTGCATGGATGAGAGCACAGGGTTTTCTAATATTGATTAGGGTTTCCTTCTTAAATTCTTTTAAAAATCTTTTATTTGTGTATTTATTTGGTACAGGGGCACACTATGCAGGTCAGACTCATAGTGATCCTCCTGTCTTAGTCTTCCCAGCACTGGAATTACAGGCATGCACCACCACACCCAGTTTTGGGGCCCTCATGGTGTGACTGGGGTTCCAGGGCCCCATGATATGTGGTACCAGGGATCAAACCTGGGCCCTTGCACTTGCCAGGCAGGTGCTTAGACTGCCAAGCTATCTCCCCAGCTGATTAAGATTTTGAATTAAAATAAATATTGAGTTTCCTGGTTCTTTAAATTCTGTTAATTAATTGAACTAATAATTATTCAATATACACTATGTGTGAAGATGTTTTAGTACTAGAGATAGACAATGAACTGATTCTTCTTTCTCAGGGACTAGGAGAGAAGGACATGACATCCTTCTCTGGATTCAACCCAAAGACCTACCCTAAAAGAACGTGTTTTCCTTTCATATGGTTTCCCATGTTTCTATTTTCATAGTTGGATTAGTCCCAGAAATTGGGAACCAGTCCTACCAGTGAGTCAAAAGCAGTGATGGTAATCCTGGTATCCACCATAGAGATGACTGTTAGTGCTAGACAAGGACCTTCAACCTCATCATGTTCCATTGTCATCTACTATCGCTGAGGTGCAAACAGTCTGAAATCTTGTTGCTGCTCAAAATTACATAGACCAGGACAGCTGGTTTCCTGAGGTATTTCTATAGCATCAGCCTTACAGAGAGGTTAAGGAATAAATATAACACAAATACAATCCTGCCCTTCGGTCTGTGTGGTCTAGAAAACAAGTCTTATTAGTGGGGCCTTGAGCAATATTTGGCAATGATGCTGTTTCAGGGTGATTGTTCTGTGGCCAACCCACAGAACTCTCCTGGGTTATGGAAGAGGTTCAAAGAGACTACAGGATGTTTTTAATGATCTGTGGAGCCGAGAGGGTGGAGGGAAAGCCAGTTAGAGAAAAGTAGGAGCAAAAAGATGAAAGTAGCATACTGGGAGAGGAAGAAGGCAGCTCTGAGCTGATAAACCAGATAGATTGTTCCCAAAAGGAAGGCCTGAAGCTTAGGATGTGAAGAATTGTAGTTAAGCAAATAGTATAATTGCTTAAGGGTTCAACCACCCACCCTTCTTTTCCTCCCTCGCTCCTTCTCCTCTTTCTCTCTTAGAACAAACTTCTATACTAAAGCCCAGAACGTGTTAATAGACCTGAGACCAGGTCCAACCTCTGTCACTCACCAGCTTCATGATCCTTAACAAGCGACTTCAACATGCTGAGCCTCAGTTTCCCCATCTGTACATTGAGTAGCATGTCTGGTAGTGTGACTGCAATGATTAGGATGGGTCTCATCTTTGGCTGTGCTTCCCCCTCCTGAGCTCCCTTTTCGTGTTCCTCTGATGCACTGTTTCCTCCTTGACAGATTCTAGTGTGTGTACACACATCACAAATATATATTTAGGAAGGGAGTCCACCCAGTGATTTGCTGAGGCAGATTTTTCTGGAATGTTACTAAAGTGTTGGGGGAGGATGTTGTTGAAGCCTCTTCCTGGATGCCTGGTGAGATGAGATGCTTAGAATACACTTCAAAAAGCTCCTGCTCCAAGACAGCTGCAGCCTCTGCTCCTTTTACAGTGAAATAATTGCCCATTGGCAGTGAGTTCATCTTTCCTCTAGGCAGCACAAAAGAACCCAAAAAGCATCTCCGGATTTGCTTGCTAAGTTGGGGAGGGAGTAAGGATACCCTGGATTCTGAGTGCAAGTGTCTCCCTGCAGCACTGCTCCTGCAGCTCTGGAGAGGCACAGTGGATCCTGATGGCACTTTGCCCCCAATCCCTGGGAGGTCCGCGGGAGTCCAGCGCGGCACTGGGTCCAGCGCTGGAGGATCCTCACCTTGCCCGGTGCAGGCCAGACAGGCAGAGTCCATCAGGGCTGCAGGGAACGTGGGAGTGAATTTCACGTGGGAACGGATAAGCGTGTTACCATGGGTAGCTTTACACAGATTCAGATAAAAATACTCATGGAAGAGTGTCACGCTGCATAAGCTATGCCCAATTAAGTCTTTCAACTGTGGAATTCCTCTAGTTGATTTTATGATGAAAAGGGGTGGAGTGGAAACACAATGCTTTGAAAAGGAGGGACGTGTATTCTGCTGCACTGCAGGTCAGCCGCCCGCGGGGGCTTCCCACCAGCCTCTGCAGGCCCCGCCCTCTCGCCTCCGCAGCTGCGGTGAGGCTTTTCTTGGAGCTTGTCCTTGATACCTTTCTCCCCCCCACGCCTCACTTCACATCTCTAGGTCCAGGATTTTACCACCCTCCTGGACACCGGTCAGCCAAAACTCTCCAGAGCTCCAGGCCTTATCCCTCACATTGCACAACTATTTTCACTCTGCCTGTTCACTACTATCCTATCTCATCTTGGTTTTCAAAGGATTTAAGGTGGATGTCACAATTACATAAAAGATGAAAACTAAATAAAGACAACATCAATGGTAAGATTTTTTTTAAGGCAAAAAAAGATGAAATCATCCACAAAGTCTCTTCTCCAAATCCATTTGGAAAGATGCTATCGAGTTGCTTGATGTACTACGCCAGTTTGCATGCTTCCCAGTAACTACTGCAAGGAAAACCCAAATTCTGGGGCCGGCCAAATAGCTCAGCAGATTAAAGTGGCTGCAAGCAGGCACAGGGGCCAAGGGTTTGATCCCCGAGCTTGCCATGCCGACCCCGCCCCCAGGGCACACTGAGACAGTAATTCAGATTGGGCATGGTGGCATGAGCCTATAATCCCAGCTCTTGGGAAGCTATAAACAGGCAGATCACTACGAGTCCGATCTAGTAGTGAGACCCTGAACACCCTGTAGACCCTTCTCCCCCCGCAAAAAAAAATAAAGAAAACTCAAATTCTATATAAGTTCATGGTATCCTTAAAACAGTAAATGTACATAAATTCATTGCCATGAGGAGCGATAACTTTCCTAATAAACAAATTTGGAGAGAAAATTCTTGGTGGATTCTTTCCAACAAGTAATGTGTGTAGCAAGCAGTGTCCTCAACAACATCTTAACAACAAAAACAAAAGAGAAAGACTTAATACTATTTCTATCAATTTCCTATAGCAGCATCCAGTGGCATTATGCCACAGTATTTATGTAAAATAACTCCAGAAAGAGTGAAGATGTTATGAACCAAGCATAAGAATCCGAAGGCTTGGTTTAAGACAAGGGTACAGTAATGATATGCTTTGTATAATTCTCTGCATTATGTCTCTCAATGTAAGTTTTGGGATTTATTCTTGGGCAGCGAGCTCAGAGTTATAATCTCTTGATGTTTCTGGGCTGCAGATATGCCTTGCTGGGCTGAAGCGCAGATGCACTTGTTTTAAAAGCCTGCCACAGGAAGAGGGTGGGTCTGAGTGACACTGTTTGATGCGGCTGAAGTGCCTAAGTTAAGCACTCCCCTAAATGAGAGGCTGCCCGCCCACCCACCTGCTTCTGCTCTCAGGTGTCTTGATTGGCCCCTGTGGACAGGTCCACTGCCAACCAGGAATAAGTCAGATCCCAGGTCAGGTGGCCGTGTGTTGGACAGTGCTATAGTAGCAAGGAGAACAGAGAAGAGGTCTCTCCAAAGAGAGGCTAATGGAAAAGTGTCATTGGACCTGCTTTGGGTTGTCCAATTAGCCACCTGGAAACAGAGTGGAGTCTAAAAGGACTTTTTGGATAGGAAGAAGTTTCCTTTTGTGCCCCTTTCTCTCCACCATGTCTCTGGGAAAACCATTTCCTGTCCATTTCATTACTTAGAAATAAACGAGGGGCTTCTGCAACCCACGTCGTGGACCTGGCTCCAGGATGCTTTGTCAGGGAAATAAGAGAAGTCCTTGGCTGAACTCTCCCTGTCCCACCCTGGAGGCTGACTACAGTCCAGAGCAAAGGGCTGCTGCAGCTGAGCCTAAAGACGCTCCCTGAGCTTCGGCTCCCAGAAGGGCAGCAGCCTTGTAAGCGCTCAGCCTGAGGCTCAGACCTGAGCGAACCCCTGCAACTCCCTAGACCTCCTTCCGTTGGCCGCTGGATTCAGGCAGGAGGGATGCAGGGCCCGCACACGATGCCTTTGCTCCTACCCAAGCGCAGGCTGCAATCTCTTTTTTGCCTGAGGAGGGCGCCACCCACTTATGCAGGGGCAGGAGGGAGCTATGAAGGAAATGACAGCCTGAGAAGCAATCGTGTTAGATGACAAAATTACAAGTAAGAGTTTTTCAGACCTTAATTGGCTTTCATTTGCAATTCTAGGGTCCGGCAGCAATTCAGAATGCTGCACCCTACCACGTGTCCATATTCGTAGCCAGAGAAGAAGAAGCAACAAACAGAAAGTATAAATTACATACAAGGCCATGGGATTGGTTACAGGGAGGCACTTGCTTTATTTGAATGTGGCTGGAAGAGTTAGCCACCTGGGATTAGCTGAAGCTTGCTGCTGTGATTGGCTAAGACCCAGGACCTATTACCAAGGCAGATACCTCTGTTGTTAGCTCTTCCATTTGCTTACTTACTGAGTTAGCCTGCAGCTTCTTAACTACTTGGGGCAAGTTTAGCTTGATTTAACAACCCTTAATCAGTAGACTTGGAAATTGGTGGACAATGTTTATACCTTCAGTTTGGCTGGTCACTGTTAGGCTCCAGGTGTCCACAGCAGTAGGCAGCTCAATCAGACTTTATTAGCGTTTCCCTGTCCAGCTCTCCCTGCTCCATCATATCTGTCTCCTGATGTCCCCTCTGAAGACAGAGATCTCAGGCTCTGTTTTTAATAGAAGCCAAAACAAGATAGCTAGAGAAAAGGAAGCAATGAACAGCAAGTGGACATTAGGTACAAAGGCACAGGGATTCTTTTTAGTGAGGAATTTACTTTATTTGAATGTGGCTAGAAAAGTTGACACCAGAACTAGCTGGAAGGTTGGGCTAAGTAACTCTTGAAGAGATCAGGGACAAATAACGTAGTGGGAAATACAAAAGCGCGGCCTGCTAAATGTGTCATTTTTTAAATAATAAACACTTCATAGTAATATAAGGAGATTGTTACAATAATTCAAATTAATTTGTCATTGTACAACAAGGAGATTTGGTTGCCTTCTTACACCCCCTTTAATTCTCCTCCCTTCCAGTAAAGGAAGCTCGGTGGCTCGGGCATATTGCCCTGAGACCGTTTCGTCTGGCATCTGGTATTTAAAGCCACTCAGACCTCGGTTGGAGTTGAGCACATCTCAGCCCTAATGGCTGCTGCCCTTCATTACCTCAGGTTGTTGGTCTGCTTTGCAAGACCTGTGTATAAGACCTGCACTTTTCCTGCTTCTTTCCCCAAGGGAAAGGTCTGTGTTTCTCCTCTGTGTCCCCCAACAACTTGGGCTGTCCAGGATTGTAGCCAGGCCATATTGTTCAGGGACAGAACACCAAACTGAGTAGTCTAGAAATGGAAGCAATTTTTTTTAACTTTTAGAAATGGTTTGATTCTGTTTCCATTTTGCTTAAGTGTCTGCAGAATGGCTCGAGACCACTTGATGGTGGTTCATCCCCACTCAGTGGCCTGTGCAGTGGGGGCTGCAGACCAGCCTCTGTTGTGAGCTGAGCACTCCTGTCTTCAGTAGGGAGCTCCCGAAAGGGCACAGGGGGCACCTGCATGCCTCAGACCAGCCTGCAACCTCATGCTGAGCAGCAAGGCTTCACCACGGAATCTCCTTAGATGAGTACAATTTCACTTTCCCCTCCCTCTCGTCTTTTTCTTCCCACTATCTTACTGTTACTCTGCAGTTCTGGGTGCTCCCTACAATAAAAAAGGCAAACCACTGGGCATGGTAGTGCATGCTGATGTAATCCCATCACTGAGGAGGCTGAGGCAGGAGGACTTCCATGGGTTCAAGGCCAGCCTAGGATACACAGAGAATTCAAAGCCAGCCTAAACTACACAGTGAGAACTTTCTTTAAAATTAAAAAAAAAATCATTCCAAGATTACTGAAAGCCAATTAGAGTACTTTCTCATTATTTTTCCTCCATTTTCTTAAGTTGTAGGTATCAGATAGTTTGTCCTAGCAGCAGGAAAATGTCTAAGACAGATTCTGGTATTGTAGTGGGGTTGCTATGGTGACTGTACCTGACCATGTGGTGTAGAAGCCTTTGGAACGTCTTCATGAGAAGACTTTGTAAAAGTCTGGAGAAGTGGGCTAGTGGCACATCAAAGTTTTGTGAGCAGTGTGCTCGCTTGAGCAGAACATATATTCAAATTTTGTGAGTAGTGATTGATGTGCCATCAGCTCCAAAACCCAGAATGTTAACAGAAATACAAACAGTAGAGTCCAAGCTCAGGGGCTTTCAGTTGGGAGCAAGGACTCCATCGGCTGTTAGAATACAGGCCATGTGTGTTATGCCCTGGCAGAAAATTTGCCTACATTTTGCCTATGTCTTGAGATTTTATGGAAGTCTGAGGTTAAGGGTGGTACACTGATCAATTTAACAAAGGAAATTTCAAGGAAGCTCAATGTTTAGGCTGTGGCATGGGTACTGCTGGCTGCTTTTAGCCAGATCTACAGTAAGAAAAATCAAGAGCAGACAACAGAGTCACGATATAGAAAAATTTTTTTTCCTCAGGAAGTGTCAGAGGATGAGGTTACTGAGAAATTAGCATCAAAAACACTGAGCTGGGGAGTTAGCTCACTGGCATAAGCGCCTGCCTGAAAAGAAACCAAGTGTTTTTGCACTGGAACAAGAGAAAAGATGACTTGAAGGCATCTCAGGAATCAGCAAGACTCCACCCTTCACAAGTTCACAAGTGGAAAAGTGAAAGACTTCACTTTGAGAAGAGAGTCCTAAGGAACCCAGCTAATTCAGTCATCCAAGAAAGTTTCCTGCAGCTCAGTCATCCAGGCATTCAGAAACCTCTGCAGCCCTGATCCAAGAAGGCCAGCATACTGCTCAAGCTGGCGTCAAACTTTTTTGTCATCCTCATGGTGCTGTTTTTACAGGAAGGCAGAATGCAAGAGTTGTGGGGTCATGGAGGCTTCAACCCAGGTTTTAGAAGAAGGCCTGGGGGGCCATGCAGTGTGCCCCTGAAAGGACAGTACATGCATATGATTACATACAGCTGTTAGAGTGAACCCAAAAGTTTAGTAGAAGTTGGAGTTTTCAGAAACATGGAACATCTGCTGAGGAAAGTGTCAGGTAATGAGAGGAGCCACTCTAAGAGAGAAGCCATGAGGGCTGCAATGAAGCCATGCTGTAGGGACAACAGGGCACCACCCCTTTGGACCTTACATCTCACCACAGTCTGCCTCCACTGCTAGCCATGGAGCTACAGGATTTAAGCCTGTCTGCCATACAGGTTTTGAGTTATACTTTACTTCTCATATTTTCTAGTCTCCTATTCCTCCCTTTTGAAATGGACAATTTAACTTGTGCTGTTGTGTGTTGGAAATCTGTAATCTTCTTTTCTGATTTTGGCAGGGGCCTACAACTAAGAATTTGCCTTGAGTGTAAGAGGAGACTTTGGACTTTGCTTTTCAGCAGTGCTAGAATTGCTAAAATTTTGGCAGCTCTTAGAGGTGGACTAAATGCATTTTGCATGATGACATGCTCCTGAGCCTTTTGGAGGTCAGGATCAGGGTGCTATGGTTTAGATCTAGACCCTCAAAGTTCTCATGTGCTGAGAATGTGATTGGGTCACAGGGTGCAATGTTCCTTGCTAGATTCATCCAATGATGAGCTCAGTAGCTTAGTGTGCTGTTAGAAAGGGAGGCCTGACTGGAAATGGCTCACTGGGAGGTAGGGGCCTAGGGGGCTGGAGGGATATTCTTGTCTCTGCCTCTTTTTCTTTTTTATGTATTTAGTACAGGGTCTACAGGGTCTTACTACACAGATCAGGCTCGTAGTGCTCCTCCTCCTTTCAGCCTCTCAAGAGCTAGGATTACAGGTGTGCACCACCATGCCCAGTCTCATTCACTATCTCATCGTGCCCCAGGGGCAGGGGCAGCACAACATGCATGCCAGGGATCAAACCCCAGTCCCTGTGCCTGTCTAAGCAGAAGCTTTAGTTTGCTGAGCTATCTGGCCTGTCCGATGGCTGCTTTTTCCTCTCTATTTCCTGGCTACTTTTGGCTAAACACTTCTTTGTTCTCCATGGCCCTTTGCCATTCTGTTTTTGGCCTTGGAACCAGCTGGTCATGAACTGAAACCAACATAAACCTCTTCTCCTTTAAGTTGTAGGTATGGACAATTTGTCCCAGTAGTGGAAATAATTAAGACAGCAAGTCAATGGGGAAAAGAAAACAATATTGAATGCTTGGTGCTGGGATAATTGGATACACACACACACACACACACACACACACACAC
>NDGM011077545.1:0-13354 GCA_002564305.1 Octomys mimax
GTACTTTGCCAAGCTTGTTCCAATAGGTGCTTTAGACCACTGAGCCATCTCGCCAGCCCCTCTCTGTCTAATGTTGATGGTAAAAGTAGGAGACAAGCTAACTGGAGCTCACACACCTCAGGGCTCCTCTTGTCTCCAAAAAGAACTCGATATGTACAATTATATTGGCTTGAGTCATTTTCGAAAGCTCTACAATGACTTCTTTAACCGGATATTTTAATCAGTTTTGCTGCCTAACGGGAATGAAATTCAGGGGATGGGATTTAGTTTTGCTGCTACTATTTAAGTCAGTGTTTGAAAGCAATCTCTTAAGGCACACCTCCCCAAAACGCACACAGAACTCATGCTGAGAACGTTGTTGGTCTTCAACAAACTTGCAAGGTTGAAGAAGAGAAATACAAGGAAGATGAGTAACAAAAAAGAGACATTATTTCATGAGAATGTGTGCCAAAAGAGATAACATAAAGCATTTTTGCAGCATTTCTGAGGAGCTCCTTTTTGGAGGGGAAATATCGACACCTGTGAAAGTGGCATTAAATACATAATGCTGCCAGAAGTACATCAGAAACTTCAATGTGCTGTGAGCACAGATTTGCAGAGCTGAATTAATGAAGGCATCCTGTATTAAATCATTTGACAACCTAGGTGCCATTTGTCATTGAAATGTAACTTAATATACATTTTATACACTATAAAATGTTCAACTTCAGAGTGAGTGTAATACAATATGAATACATATATGCACACAGCTGCTTGTATTTTTCTTAGCCTAATTCTTCATGGGGATGCATGTTGTCAAAGAATGATCCCACAGACATTGGTCAAGAAAGGCAGTATAATTACAGCCTTGCAGGTGGCACCTAACAAGATACTAAAAAATTTTCACTAATAAGCAAGGCTAGAGGTTTATTGTGTGGATTATGGAAACACAGTAACCCATTCTTTGTTCTCCACTGGCACAGTTTCCAGATTCATCTTCATCAACTTCCAAATTTATCATGTCACTCTCCAATGTATAGTGCTTTCATGGTTACCTATTTCTCATAGATCCAATGCAAACGCCTTCAGCTGGCAAACTGGCATTTCAGACCTTGCACCTATCTCCTACAGGAAACTTCTCTGTGAATAAAGTAGAGGTTTGGCATTCGCTACATTCACTTCACACATGTTTGACTGGTTTTCTGCAGCCTTACCTTACTTTCCCTTTACATTGCAACGTCTTATTCCCTTCTACCAAAAAGTCAAAGGTTCTGCTTATGAGAAAGAAAAATAAAACATGGGTGTGGCTTTCTTCTATGCATCTCTGTAAGTAATGCTAGAAGAAAACAAAGAATAAATCATAAAAATTCCTTTTTATGAGAAAAGATAGCTTGCTCACAAGCTCTGCAGAGACACTCAGAAGCAATTTACATAATCAGCATGGATTCCAAGTTTCCCTGTACTTGATTATATGGGAAAAAAACAGTTTTCATAATATAAATTCACTTGGCTTTCCTAGCTTCCTATGTATAGCCAAGGCAAAGATCTCTTTACCTTAAATGGGAAGAGGATGTTCTAGGATATGAAACTTGTATCAGTGTGCCAAGGAAATGACATTGTTCTTATTCCTCCAGAAATTATCAATTACTCAAGATTGAGTTGTACCAATGGAGTGAAAAATGTCTAAAGAAAGAATTGAGAGAGAAATGTCCAAGAAATGTAGAGGAAGAGATGAGTGCAGACACGATGAAAGAGAGGCTGGCACGGCTCCCTCAAGCTCTTCGCCAGCTGTCCCATCTGTGGCTGGGAGCCGTTAAGGTAGGGTAAAAAAACTGGGCTCTGAAATGCATGCCTGTCAATTATTCTTTCCCCTTGTGTTTCGAGTTGAAGATGATTTGTAACCTTAGGCTAAGATGACAACAGTGCGTTGTTCTTTTTTCCTACAGCTGAGATGTGCTAAATTTGGGAACAGTACATTGTGGAGTTGACTTTGACAGATATCACATGAGGAGCAGGTGAGTCCTCATGGAAATAAACCACACTGCTATTCTTCCCTTTCCCAGTAAGAGTTTCATCTGGTTTGAGCCCCACACCTAGCAAGAGGGCTGCAGCAAAGCACACCTGGATTAATTGTTCATCTCCATCTGATACTTCGCATTTATTTCCTAAAATCCTAGGCTGATTTCAAATTCCCCTTTCTCTCCATTATCTGCATAGGGAATTTTAAACACCGTACACTCAGTGTGCAGAAGCCAATGGGGTGGTGCCAGGAAAAGGACTGATGAGGAAGAGGATCCCATTTTCAACTATGTCACCTCTCAGGCTCTTTATGACCACATCTTAGTGGCCAATTTGGAGAGCACAATTTGGTGATAATTAAATTTTTCAGAAAAGTGACAAGACTGAAAGATATAAGAAAACAGATAAAGAGGTAGCACTTTGGACAAACATTTCAGTTCATTTCTTTGTGTTATACTTAGTTTAACTAAATAGGAAAGAAGACAGTGACTTCAAGCAAAGATTTGTATAACAATTATCCTTTATGACTAGAAAGTCAGCTACTTAAATATCCTGAAAAATGAAAAGCATTTACTTAATTTGGATATTTACTTATTCCGGTATCATTCGATAAAACTGTCCATCACCAATAAATTTATAAATATTTTTTTAAAAAATCAGTTATACATGCTTGTACATGACTGAAGTTTCTACTCAGTTCAGTTGATCTATTTTTCTATTTTAACACAATTACCACATCGTTAATGTCTTGAAATTAGGTGCAGTTAGAGTTCAAACATCGTTCTTCTATGTTACCATTGTTTTGAATACTTTAAATCTTTGATCTTTCCAGATGAATTGTGGAATCAGCTTATGCCAATTTGGAAAAAAATGCTAGTAATTTATTGGGAATTTGCTGAATCCATATATAAATTTATGTTTTTTAAACAATATCAAAATTTCTGACTCAATAGTTTATTTGGTATTTGTATTTTTTTCTTAATTTAGCAAGCAATTTGTGTGTGTGTGTGTGTGTGTGTGTGTGTGTGAAAGAACACGTTTTACTGGGAAGCAGAGAACAAGCAGCACAGTGACCCAGACAAAGGCTGTTCAGTAGGCACCTTATATCATATTGGAAAGGATATGTCTGCCATGTTACTGACAAAAATCAACTGTCCCTCAAGGCTCCCTCCCAAATCTCATCCTTCCCAGAGACTGAAAACATCCAACTACTTGCCCGATGGCAGCTGTTGTTCACTAGAAATGCAGCCCTTCAGGGGTTCCTTTCTGTTTCTTATAAAGAACATTTTCTTTAGATTTCTTGAAGTCTTCACTTGTTACTTTCATTGTACATTCTCTCAATGCCATCAGACCAGCTTCTGTACAGATTGCCTCGAGATCAGCACTAGAGAGATCGTCCTTTGCCATGATCAGGTCGTTGAGGGTTACATCATCACCCAGCGTCATCCTGCTGGTGGGAATCTGAAAGATGCGCTTCTTGGTCTTTTCATCAGGCAGGGGGGATTCAATCTTCCTGTTAATGCACCCTGGTCTGATCAGCGCTAGGTCCAAAGTTTCTATTCAGTTTGTGGCCGTGATAACTTTCACGTCTCCCTGTGAGTTAAATCTGTCCAACTGGTTCAACAGTTCCAACACTGTTCGCTGAATGTCTCTCTCACATCCAGAGTTTGAATCATATCTTTTGGGTCCAATGTCATTGATTTCACCGATAAACATGATGGATGATGCATGTTCTTCAGCAACTCCAAATAATTCCCATACAAGTTTGGGCCATTGCTGGCAGCATCTGGTCTTTTTGTTTTCTTCTTCTTTTTCACCCACGCTAGTTGGTACATGGATTCACATCTCTTTTTCTTATCTTTTTCATCCTTCTTACCACCTCCAGGACCATGGACAATACTCTGACTTTGACTCATTTTTTCCTTGGCCGCTGTAGTCACTGCTGCCAGAAGTCAGAAAGCAATGTTTTCAGCTGTCAGTATGCAGGAATTTTTTCATGTGTCGCATCATATTTTTCTAAATATGTCAAATGTTTTGATATTATTTGTGTTTATTATTTTAAGCTTTTAATTTTGTCGTTTGCTGCTGGTGTATACCAAATTTTTATATAGTTATGCTCTTTTCCAATATCATTTTATAATAGATATTGTGTAGATTCTATTATACATATTTATAAATGGATAGGATATTAAGTAAATAAGGAACTTTACTTTTCTAATTCCATTCTAGTTTACCTGCAATTTTTCGTTTGCTTCATTGAATTTATTATAAATTCCAATGCAATAATGACAAAAATGGATGACCTGGCATATGAGGGAAATATTATGTATATATATATATGTATATATATGTATATGTATATATATGTATATATATATATATACATATATATATATTGCTGTTGTTTTGTTTGTTTGTTTTCAATTTTGGGGGAGGGATACTGGAGATTGAACTCAGGATCTCGTATGTGCCAGGCAGGCAGGAAAATGTATACATTTTTGTACATGCTTTTTGGTGGGTTAAGGAAAATTTTTTTGTGTGTAGTATATCAGGTGTCATCAGGGATAGATGCTGAATTTTGTCAAGTACTTTTTCTAGAATTAAGATGGTAAAGTTCCTTTTATTTTTTTATTGTGTTCATATGGGACTTCAACATATTCCACAAAACTTGCATCCTTGATTTGAATTTTACTTGACTTTTAAGCCATAGTACATTTTTTTATAACGTTATCTTCAAATACTAAATTGTTTTTCTGAGTTTTCTGTTGATTTCCTGGAGCATGTTGATCTGTCATTGTGCTTTTTAATAATGCTTTTGTCCAATTTTGATATCAAAAGCAGTCTGTATTCCAATACTTAGGCCCTCAGAGTATTATCTTATATGATAAAAGATATGAATGTCACTACCTGGGAAAGATGTAATTAAATTGGATATCTTTAGAGATATAATTTGTGCCAAATTATCTTGTTAGTTTTAAATCTAATGGGGACGTTGCCTGTGTAAGATAGAAAGCAATATGTGAGACAGACAGAAGAGGAGAAAACACAAAGAAGAGAAGTCAATGTGGCCACAGAGGTAGAGACACAAATTAAATGGCTGCAAACAAACGGTAATCTAGAGATACCAAAATCTGGAGGACACAGGGAAGATTCACCCTACAGACTACAGAGAAAGTGCAGCCCTGTTGCACCACCTTGATTTTAGATCTCTGGAGTATAGAAACAGGAGAAACTAAATTTGTATCACTTAAAATGGCCCAGTGGGCTAGTGAGATAGCTCAGTGGACTAAGTGCCTGCCTTGGCAAGCGCAACAACTGTGGTTTGATCCCTGGCACTGCATGTTGCACAGGGCAGGCCCTGCCCCTGGGCAAGCTGAGCCAGAGACAGTGTCTGGGCATGGTGGTGCATGCCTGTAATTCCAGCCTTGGGGAGGCTGAAAACAGGAGGATTACTGTGACTTCGAGCTGCATAGTGAAACCCTGTACCAAACACACAAGTGAAAATAATAAAATAAAATGGAATCACCTCGTTTGTAATGATCTAGCTGCACCAAGAAACATACTATATGAATAATGAATAATTTAAAAATTTNNNNATTATTTATAATATTTAGAATTTATCAGTGAAGCCATGTAGGAGTGGGCTTCTCCTTGGGAACTTTTTTCTACAAATTCAATTTGTTTCTTTTTATTTTATGAAAAAGTAGAACAATTTTTCATAACCAAATAATGAGAGAACAACCATAATTATATCATGTATCATTATCTTTAAAGTATGTACTTTGTCCATGACATAAACCAAAAAGATTTTTGCAAAAAAGTAACAAATGGATAATAACAGAAACTTTCTCAACAAACGAAAATGAACTACTATTATAAAGGAAACATACTAGTATATATATTGAAATATTTTTAAAACAATGGAATATGTATTTTGCAGAGGTATTTCAAGATTTTTTTTTACTTTCTATTTGTTTTTCTTCTATTTTTCCCTTTACATATTTGTACATATATTTGGGGATGACAAGGAGATATAGAGGAGATAGTAATCATCTATTTTTTAAGTTAGCTTTGGTGGCTTCCATTTTCTTGATGATTTCAACCTATTTTATTTAGGTTGCTGATGGTACTTTCATTTTCTGTATTGGTTTTAATAGTTTTTCCTTTGGGGGCACTTACTTTGTTTCAAGTGTATTGTGAATTAAATTGTTTATCCCTCCCTCTACAATAAGAGCTCCTATATTGAAGTTATAACACTTTATACCTCAGAATGTGATTTTATTTGCACATAGGTAATTGAAGATGTAATTGCTTTAGGTCATATTAAAGCAAAGTGGGCCCTGAGACCAATATAATAGGTGTCCTTACAGGAAGAAGAGTTTTGTGTATAAACATAGACACAAAGAGAAATCCATGTTAAAATAAATGTGGAGATTGGGGTGAGACAGTAAAGCACAAAGAATGTCAAAGATTGCCAGCCAGCCACTAGATGCTGAGAACTGCATGGAAAAGATACTATTTTGGAGACCTCAGAGAAAGACTGGGGCTAGGGAGACAGTCAACAGTCTAAGCATGTGCCTGGCAAGCACAAGGATCCGTGTTGATCCTCTGTGGCGCATGTCTTGCTGCCCTGAAACTGGGCACAGTGGCACACGCTTGCAATTCCAGCGCTGGGAAGGCTGAAATGGGAGGAGCACTATGAGTCCGAGCTGTCTAGTAAGACTCTGTAACCAAACCAAACCAAACCAAACCAAACCAAACCAAACCAAACCAAACCAAACAAAATAGATTAATAAAAAAAAAATAAAAAAAAAAGCCTGCGCCACCAAACCTTGATCTTAGATTTCTTGTTTGTCTAACTGAGAAAAAGTATTGCTGTTTGAGCTTCCCAGTTTGTAGGAATTTCTCATGACACCACTGGAAAACTGAAAAGTAGTATGAAAATAAATCCGTTGCTTATCAATATATCTTGATAGAAGGATAAGGTGATAATTGCTTCTCATTCAAAATACCCAAGTGATATAGATTATACCTTATATAATAAATTAATAAACTATAGTTAGCAGACCCAATTCTGAAAAATTCCATTTTAAGAACCAGTTTTCTATTTTTTATAGCTAGTATTCAAATATTTCTTCCTGAACTTAAGTGTCTAACAGAAGAGTTCCTGTCTCTGAGTAAAGTTCTTCAAAAAGTAAGGTGTGATCATGAAATGGAGAGACAGTGGAGAAGTGCTTCCAAAGGTGAGGAAATAAAGGTAACTTGGCGTTCAAATCAGAAAAGAGAAATAAAGTACAGTGAAAGAAAGCCAAACCTCTGGGACTGATTCCAGTGAGCTGGACAACCCGAGGTGGGCTCCTTGTCATCTGCCCAGTACTGTGGCAGTACCTCATGGAGCTTTGCCCTAGGGATCCTGGTACAACTATCAAGTGTAGGCCAGTAACCATGAAGACATCACTATAGTGTTATGTCCACTGTCCTTTCTGACTGATTCCATTCAGGATAGTTTCTAATACTGTGCAGGAGTTTGCAAGGTGATTAATTGTGAGGTTTAAAGAATAATTTAGAAATTGGATGAAACGAACCCCAAATGTAACATAAAATATTTTCAGAAGAATAGCAAATGTTCATGTAAAAAGTAAACATTTCAAAATTAATAATTTCTTCAAAAAATCTATGGGAATTCTATAGGCAATTGCTTCAAGTATTCCTTTGGTCTCCTTTATGCAATAGTCCATTAACTCCTGGTCTGTGCTTCATCAGCGATTTGTTTTACTGCTTTTGTACCCAGCGAATGGAGTACTGAGAACTGACCACAGACTAACATTAGATAGGAAAGTCTGCCTTGTCAAATAGATCCAGTAAATCTCTACTCTTAAATTATTAGCACTAGTTGTGATTTCTTGAAAAGACTGACTTTATAGGTTAAAACTAATGAGCCTTTTGAAATGTAAATTTTAGTTTCCTTCTTTTTCCACTAACTGAGGAAAATGGCCCACACATAAAATTTACTAGCAGCATACGTTTTATTTAATATCAAAAGCTTTCTTAACTAGAGAGATCAGAAAAGCGAGCTTGAGCCTGTGGCACATGTTTTTGTCTGTGATGTTGAACTATTTTCATGGGCGTTGGCCTTTGGGAAATGAAAATACAAAGCACAGGGTTAAGAATTTTGAATAGGTGCATATTTAGCTGAGTTGTAGGTTATCGATGGGTAATGTGTCTTGAGTTCTTTCTGCCTTACAGATTATAAATTTCCCTCTTGAGAATTAAAAAAGAAAGTTATTAATGGGTGCCGGGGAGATAGTTCAGTCGATTAAGTGCTTGTCTGGCCAAAAAAAAAAGTTATTAATGAACATTTTTGGGGAAGAAGATGTTCTCCCTCATGGTTCTTCCTTACCGTCACACATAACCTTGTAGCACCAGTCTCGTATTTTCCAGTTTATCTAACCAGGTAAGCTTTCCTAACAACAAAACACACTGGAGAAAAAAATGCAAATAGAAGGTCTGAATGTTGTCTACTTTGTTTTGAGGACATTTTCATAATTCGGTGTTTTTCTTGGATTGTTTATTCTCTTTCACTTAAATGCTTCGGTTTTGTGACTCTCTAATGAGAATAAATCCATGTGTTCAGTATTACATATATTTATAGTATGCTCATGTGCACCAGATATGTACAAAGTCCTTGAGATTCTAAGATAAATAAGACATAATTGCTTCTTTCAAGGAGTGATCTTCCTAATCAGGGTGACAGGAATATTTGCCATTCACAAAGTGCAACCTAGATGAAAAATTGCTGCGGGGTTCAAAGGAAGGAAACACTTTTTCTTTGTTGACTTTTTATTCCAGTTCACCAGCACTTAAACCCAACAACAAAAATGCAATCACATAAGAGTAATGAAGTGAATGTAACAGACAGCTTCAGGGACTGTGAGCTGACATTACAATTTGCCCTAGAAAGGGACCCAGACTTTGATTTATCTTTATTTTGAGATATAGAAAGTTTAGCCTTGAAGGATTCTCTCTAGTGAACATGGTAGGAATCTGAAGTTAGCCTTGTACTAGGTTGAAACGCTTTATTCTACACATACCCTTGCACTATATAACTTTTTACAACTTCAGAAAATTTATTATATGGACATTATCAGTGTTGCTCTAGGAACAAGTTTACTATGAGGTTTTGAGAGCAGGAGATACCACAACTGATGACAAATGACTGGAAAGAAGATTTTAATCTACTTTATTTGTTTCTTATTTACTTTTCAGAGATAGCTTCGTGAGTAAAACTGCAGGTAAGCAAATGTAATTTTCTGGTGATTCTTTAGATTTACTGAATTTTTAAAAGAAAAAGACATGAAAGAAAAATATGGCTATACATAGCTGGTGATTACGCTTGCTTTTAAAGGATGATTCTAAGTACTATATTATTGTTTTACTTTAAGTGCACCTAATTGAAAATAACAAGGCAATTCATCCTATAATTATATGGAATTTATTGGAAAGTGTGTGTTTAGCCTGAGACAGCACTGGATTGCTGATTCAGTTTTAAATGCTCTTTATTGTTACAAGTTCTCATTACCTTATTAACCTATTGATTCAATTGATATTGCTATGCATGGAGCTTGAAAGCTTTCATATGAATTTCTTTTTATGTTCACCATGAGTAGCTAAATTATGATATTAAGAGCAAGTTTAACGACTACTGCTTTTGCAACCTTTATGAAATGGTTATTCTTACTAATATCACTTAACTGTTATTTTAAAAAGATTTCAAATGTACAGACCATTTTCAATAGAACAAAGAAATCCTATATTTCCTTTACATAGTTTTGTAATTAGTAACATCCATCACATCTGCCTTAGTGGTTTTCCTGTTTTAATTTATATTCTTTAACTCTATCAAGTGGCAGTAAGTTGTCAAACCTTTTGTTTTCCCTGTATGTATCATGTGACAACAATGGCATCCAGTATCCCTAAATATTTCAATGTATACTTTCAAGATTACCACCATTCTCCTATAACAAGAAGCCAAACTTCAAAAGAAGAAAACTGTTACTACTCTAACGTTACAATATTTCTGTTTCATCTGATAGCTGCATTAAAATTTTACCAAAGCGCTCTGTGATAGTTTCCACCTCCAGAATTATGCATTCCATTTATTTATCATGTCCTTTAATCTCCCTCAATCTGGAATAATCCTTTGGTTTTTTCTAATCTTCCATGATTTTTATTTTTAAAAGCATAAGCTGTTTTATTGTAGAAATTCTCTCAGTGTGGACTTGATTATATTTTCTCATAATCAAAAGCAATTAACACACAAACAAATACTAATTTGCGAGAGATGAGGATACACTTAATGTTATGCTGAATTTTTCTCATACCTGGAAGCAAATTTCTTCTATTGGGAAAATTCACTTCCATCATTTAGGTAATATTGGTTTGCCCTGGCTGCCCTACTTATTAGTATACTCATAAGTATATTAATTTTTAAATTAATAAGTAAGAGGTATTTTAAGAGAGTATCTTTGGGTATAATGTAAAGGATAAAATCTCTTCTTCATTTAATTAATTTAATTATTTACTATAATTAAACATAATAGGATCATGAGTTCCTATTTTTTTTGTTTCTGTATTTTAGGGAAGGGTCTATAGGGCGTTCAGGGTCTCACTGCTAGATGGGACTCCTAGTGATCTGACTGTTTTCAGCCTCCCAAGAGCTGGGATTACAGGCTCCTGCCACCATGCCCAGTCTCAATCTCCATTTCAGCATGCCCCTGGGGGCAGTTCCAGCATGGCAGGCCTGGAGATTGAACCCTGGCCCCTGAGCCTGCTTGCAGGCGCTTTAATCTGCTGAGCTATTTGGCCAGTCCACAAGTTCCTGTTTTATCCATGATTTACATGCATGTGTAAATGAATCAATCAGATAAACAGATAGCTAGGTAGTTTTTGTTTTCAGTTCATTTGTTTGTCTTTTTGAATGCTAAAATTATCCTTTGGCCAATTGATCAAAAGATAGCCCAGACAAATTAAAAAAAAAAAAAAAAAGTGATAGAGAAGAGGAAGAAGGAAGGGGAAAATAGTATATTTCATTTTTAACTTTTTATTTTATTTCACAACTCAGGATTGAACTCAGGCCTTGCACTTGCCAGGGAAGTGCTTATTCCACTGAGCCATCTCCACAGCCCTCATTTTAACTTTAAATCATGGTTTTTATTGTGGTCATTTAACCTGCTTTAGCAGAATTTAGTGTCAGCAATAGCACAGAACATGAATACCTGAAGTATCTCCTCTTGACCCCAGTTTTGTAACTACATTCAATCACCTTTTAGTGTGATGTGAGAGCACACTTGGTGTGATGCAATTCTCTATACTTTTCCTCTAATATTTATGAGTTCTATTCCAATGTTTAAAAGATAACAAAGGTAAAAATGACTGTAAAAGAAATGGTAATGTGACCATTAAGGGTGTGTGTGTGTGTGTGTGTGTGTGTGTGTGTGCTTGCATACATTAACACATTTCTGCTTTAAATTGCTGAAGACACTGTGTTACTTACAATAAACTCAGCTAGCCCATTGGCCTAGGAACACCAGCATGATCTGTCTGGGAAAAAGCCAATACTGATAAATAGTCATATGCAAATTAAAAGTAGGAGGTCCTCCCACACAACCATGAGGAAAGGCAACTTCACACATATAAAGATTTATTAGCAAAGAGGATAAATGAGGCATATAACATCTTAAGGAGGCTTAAGGAAATATATCTGGTTGTGAGTTCCAACAGCTCTTTTCAAGACAAATGGACTTAAATTAAGTGTACAGTACGTGAGAGACAAGTTCTGTCAATTATCACCATCAGAATTAGGTTACCAAGGGTCAGCTGCTAAACAAAGGACAGTTGCTTATGAGCAAACAAGAGAAGAGTTGTGTGCTATAGGCCACGAACGCTCACTAGATTTTTATGCTTTATGCAAATGAGAGACAGAATGTCTCGGGAATGTTTTATACAATTAGCGTATTTGACTACCATTACATTCTAAAAAACTTGGGCCAGCGAGGTAGCTCAGTGGTCTAAGCAGCTGCTTGGTAAGCGCAGAAACTGGGGTTCAATCTTCAGCACCACATGCCGCGCTGGCTCTTCCCTGGGCACGCCGATCTGGCCACTGAGACCGGGCATGGTGGTGCAAGCCTGTAATCCCAGCACTGGGGAGGGTGAGACAAAAGCATCACTACGAGTCTGAGATGCACAACAAGGCCCCATACCAAAAACATTAAAACAAAGAAACAAACAAACAAACAAACCTGAACAACTCAAGATTTTTATACATTTTTGTTTTTATTGTTATTAATTTTACTGATAAAAGCCACTTTTTTTATTTTAGTACAGGATCTATAGGGTCTCACTACGTAGATACGACTCCTAGTGATTCTCCTGTTTTCAGCCTCTCAAGTGCTGGGATTACAGGCACTCACCACCATGCCCAATCTCAATTGCTGTCTCAGCGTGTCCGGGGAAGGGGCCGTCTGGGCACCCTGGGAATCAAACCCCAGCAGCTGGGCTCTGCCTAAGCAGGCACTTTAATCTGCTGAGCTATTGGGTCGGTCCTAAAAAGCCATTTTTAACATGCACTATTCTAACTTAATATACAGCAAAGCTGACATTTTGGCTGAAATGTCAAATGGCTGAGTGTTAAAATAAATATTCATCAGCAACCAAAAGCGAAGATCTGCATCATTTTTGTGGTTAATCATTGAGTCAGCGGGCTACTCTGGCATATAGATCAAAGTTATCATCAGAGTCTCTGCATATATATTCTATTACTGAAGTATTTTAAAACTAATTATAGTCATTGAAAAGATTCATTTGTAAATATTTCAGGATTCTTTTCTTCAACTGTAAGTATTTTACATAATAATAACACGATCAAATTAGAAAGATTGGCAATAATTTCTCAGTAATTTAATCACCAATAAAATGTTACCTTCTGTCCAAAGATATCTGTTTTTCTTATCTACTTTAATAATTAGCCAATTTTAAGTGGGCTTTGTACCTTGTTGCTGTTGTTCCTTGTTACTTTTAATGTCTAACAGTCTTTTTGCAATGTCCTACCATTTGAGCCATGTTGCATGATTTTAGATTCTTGTAAAGACTTCCTGTGGTATTATTAAAGTTTTCTTTACTCTTGTATTCCTATAAATAAGAAGTTAAGTGTTCCATTAAATGTAAAACATTTTATGTCATAGTGATTTTTTACCTGTACATTGGTACTCCACAGTTGGAGGATCTTTTTTAAAAACTTTTAGGGCTGGCGAGATGGCTCAGTGGTCTAAAGCACCTACTTGGAACAAGCTTGGCGAAG
>NDGM011077565.1:0-14257 GCA_002564305.1 Octomys mimax
CACTTTTGAAGGACTTTAAGAGTTTTTCTTAGTTTCTTAACTCTAGACACTTAAAGGTATCAGACTCTGTTGAACAGAACAAGTAGACTATGAGATAAGAAAGGAGTATCTATGCTATAGTATAGAGGGAAGAGAAACAATTTAAAGAAATACTGCATTGGTTGTTTAGGTTTAGTGGCCCGCTTTAGTCCTCTTTGCTCTGGCTCTCAATATTGGATTATTTTGCTGAATTCATGCACCTACAATATTTAAATGGCAATGGAATACCCATATCTGACAAAACTAAACCAAAAAAAGGGGATATATAGAAAAAAGGGATATAAATAAAGGACCATTTTTTAATGTGTATCTACAAAATAGGATAGATACACAGCTACTTTCTCCTAATTCAGTGAGAAGAAAGATTTGTACTAATAGTGTTTGGACAGGATATCACGTCTGTATCTTGTACTATGCATAACCACTACAAAGACAACAATATGCAATGCATTAATTATTGAAACTATCCTACTGATCAATTTTGAAACTCTCATTGTTGTTTCTCAATAAAATTAATAAAAAATACTAGTATTGATTTATTGCTGCAGTCATTTTTCTCTTAAAAATGTTTTCATTTTCCTTTGCTTCCCTCCCATTTACCACCTTTGGTTCATTTCCCTTGTTAAGGTTCTTTGGATGGCAAGTGTAGATTAGCAGAAAGAGCATAAACTTGGGTTCAGTACTAATTGAACTAGCCTTGTAGATACCGTGAGAACTTTGGGCCTCTGGTTCCTTTAATAACTTCAGAAAGTTACAAAGAACCAGGGCATGATGGCACGTGCCTGTATTTCTAGCTATTCAGAAGGCTGAGGCGAAGAGCATTCTAAATTTGAGGCCAAACCTGGGCAATTTAATGGGACTCTCTACCTTAAAATTAGTGATAGAAAGGGCTGGATATATAGCTCCATTGGTTCAATCTGTACTACTGCCCTTTACCTCGAAGTCCTGAAGATTATGAGAGATGATATATATGATACTGTATGCAATGTTTCCTCATAATAAACATTTGTTATCAACCAGTTTATTTTCTCGATCCTTGGGATAGATCTTTATGTTCATTGAAAATCTATATTCTATTTTTTGTTGTTTTTTGTTTTTAATGGGGTATGTGTGGCTGTATAAGAGATGAGTTAGAGATCTGAAGTCCCTAAAGAGTTCTGTTGTAAGGCCCAGACCATCACAATTAAGTATAGTGTTATATTACATGCTGGTAGAGTACCTGCCATCTGTACCATATTATACAGCCTACTTATATTGTTGTAGCCAGCATTAACTGAGCTACTAGCGTCAGGCAACAAGTATGTTAAAGTAAGTTTGGAGAGCATAGTGTACATTGAAAGGGTCAGTATTACTTTAGAGATGTTTATAAACTCAAAAGACAAATTGAGGTGTCTGTCTAGGGTGATGAATTGTAATATAAGTTGTTGGGAAGTCTGAAAATTTGGCCACAGACTTAACTTTTCCAGGAGAGATGAAGAAAGTGGCATTTGAGCTGGGTCTTCTTTATGGGAGTATGGGGTTTGAAGGTAAAATATGAAAAAGGGCAAATGAGAAGCTAAAGGATAGCAGATAAGCAAACAGCACATGATGAAAAGTATTGTCAAAACAGAAGAGTTGGATGTCAAATCTAAGGAGTGATGTAGGTTTGATTCTGTAAGCAGCAGACTGTGGCAAGAGTAATGCCTGGAAAGAATTGATCATCAAGATCATCAGATATGTATTTTGTAAGCTACAGTAGGTTTTCCTGCTTCCTTAATGCCATAGGGACTGAGATACCATGCATGCTTTGGCACCTTAGAATATAATGCATGACTCTTGGCAATGTCTCTGAAAATACTCTTGATTTTTAAATCAAATTTCTATACTTAACCCAAGTAATTTTGATTATTTTCCTAGTTAATTTCTTTGTAGATATGTATAACAAATATGATGAACGATTATTTCAAAGATTACTGCTTGAATTGGCACATAAGTTCTGATCTTCTGCCTCACTACATGGTTTACCACCGTATCAAAATGAAACCATATTTGAGTTGAAGGAATTCTTAAATTCAGTGCTAGTGTCTCTAACAGAAACTACTAATTTTTGTGTATTTATACTTCATTTATGTTTGAGTTTACAATGATTTTCAAGTAGAAAAGACACCCCAAAAGATTATTTCTCTTACTAGAAATAAAGACCACAATTAACTTAATGTCTGCAGTATAGATGATATTGTCAGTTGTAATTGTGTAGGCCATCATATCATTTAATATGAAGAGACTGGGTGAGAAGAGTGGTCACTTTAACAAGTTTAGGATGGGACTGTAATTCCTATGTCTTGGTACTGGGTGGGTCTGATTTATATTCAGTAATTACCACTGGCTTGAACAACTGGAGGTATGTATGTGCCTGTCTCATCGAGCCACTTACTGCTTCTTAGGGGGCCTCTGATTACAATAATGAAAAAGAAAGGTAGTGATTTAGCAGACCAGATGTCATATTATAGTTCCTTAAGGAAAACATTAAAATTATATATATACACACACACACACACACTACAGTATAGCTATCACCAGTGGGGTACTTGCAAGGTTTCTATGTTATGAAACTATTTACAAATGTTTCTTTTAACGAAATACATTTGTTGGCTAATAGAATTTTTTAACTGGAATGAGTAGCATTGTTTGTTTGTTTTAGGGAGTGCTGGGATTCAAACTCACGACTTCAAGCTTGCCATACAGACACTGCACCACTGAGCTAAATCCCCGGCACCAAGTAATATCAGTTAGTGTTTTTATTTGGGTAGTAATTATTAAGTCAAGTAACTAGATTTGGTCTGTTTATAGACTTATTAATTTTATTACTAAAAACAATAACAAAAGTAATTTGATACATTTGTACCACCAGAGGTACAAAGCCACCCAATGGGACAGTCTGGTGCTTCCAGCTGGCTGGAATGAATTAACTTGTTTTTAATATTTAGGTGTTTTGTTTTGTAAAGACTAGATTTAAAGGAAAACCTAATTTTTTAATTTAACTGTTAATTTTAACACATAGGGAAACCAATGCATAAAGAGGGCAAATTGGTTGAAGTAATGTAAGACCTTGAGTTTTTATCTAATTGTTTTTCTTAGAGTACTGATTTTTTTTGTCTTTCATGTTTTTGTAACATGAACTGTAATTGCAAAATGGTTACATACATTGTAAATGGACTTCTTGAGAGCTATAAAGTCATTTACAGAACTGATTAGATTGCTTTAATATATTTCCTGGAGAAAGATACACCTGATTTTCATCTTAAACTAGTTTGCTTAGAGATTTGTAGCTTCTAGGATTCATCTTAAATGTTGACATGGTCTGTAAGGTAATTTTATGTATGTGTTAGGGGAAGAGAGAGAAGTTGTGTCCATATCACTCAACTAATAGTGTATATTTAATTCTGACAGTTAAAAACAGGCAAAATGAGTTACTAAGAACGTAAACTAAGCCTATAGAATGTTATCTTCATTAAATATTATATACAAATATCTGAGCTAAGTGACCCTTATGATTGTTCTGCTCTTTATCAGTGAAAAACCAAAGTCTGAAGACACTACGTAATTTAATCAGTCACAGAGTTCCACAATAAATAGAAAGCAAAGAGCTCACCTTTTAAAAAAAAGTTCTCAGTCTACCAGCTGTGACCAGGTTGACTATAGAGTACACAGCACCTTTAACCATAAATAATCAGGCCTTCCAAATTGAATATCCACAGACATTCAGAATGTACAGCTCCTTTCCTTGTCACATCGTTGGTAGGCACTGGGAAAAGTCTGTATACTGAATCTGAAAACAGAGCTGAAATGTCAGAGAGGAGGCACAAACAGCATTTTTTTTTTTTTTCTTCTTCTTGTATTTAGGACAAGGGTGTACAGGGTCTCACTGCGTAGATCAGATTCATAGTGATCTTCCTGTTTACAGCCTCCTAAATGCTGAGATTACGGGCATGCACCACCACGCCCAGTCTCAATCACAGTCTCATCACTCCCTGGGCTCCTGGGTCTGCCTAAACTGGCACTTTAATCTGCTGAGCTATTTGGCCCACACAGCATTTTGTGTGTTCCCATACTCTCAAGTGAGATTTGAAAAGCATGGAATGCTGGCCCAGTGCATGGGCGTGGATATTCTTACAGGCTTTCCTCTCAGGTAGAGGAGCAAGCAAGCAGAGGGCTGGCTTTATTGGTAGATGTAGGACCAGCCCTTTTGGTTGTACTTACATTGCTCCCCCCTCCATTTTTTTGAAACAAGATTTCTCTGTGCATTGCAGGATGGCCTTGAACTTACTTTATAGCCCAGGCTGGCCTCAGATTTGCAGAGACCCTGTTGTTTCAGTCTCCCTAGAGCTGGGATTACAGGTGTGTGCCACCTTGCCGTACTGAGAATGATCCTAACACTCACTACTCAGACTGAAGTCTCTTTCTATCAAATACAGTTTATGTTGAAAATGTGGCATGTGGATATAAAAAAAGTCACCTTTGGAGATAGGCCATATTTAAAACAATTTAGGAAACACTTTTTTGTGCATCCAGTGGATGTGTTCTATGTTCATAGGCTCTCTTTTTGGAAAAGTACAGTGAGAGACTTAAAAGGGCATATTTACAATGGGACATTAACATAAAATACTGGAATGATAGTACATTTCTCACAGTACAGGCACCATGGGGTGAGGAAATTGAAAAGATGCCAGATTTATAGTCTGGTTGAAATATTCTCACTTTGGGTAGAGTTGGGCTAGTATTTAGTAAGTTTATTTTTCAAGATGTTTTCTTAGTCTGCACTTGGAGATTATTTCTTCATGCTCCGTGTTTTTTTCTTAATCTTGCTAAACAAAAATAGTCTTACAGATCGCCTTCTTCAAGAAAGTGTCTTTTTGCCTATGGTGCAGCCCTTGTGGGTTTTAATCAGAGCATCCCTTAAACCTCTTCAAAAATAGGGACCCAAAGGAGCTTCTCTTCTTCCTTTTAGGTACAGAAACTTTTCCTATCAGAAATGAAGACTGAGACACAACATAATACAGGCTGTTGGCACTGATGTTATTACATGTCATGCAGTCTTTGGAAAGCTCTTTTGTAAACTTGTGAGAATGTGAAAGTGAAAAGACAAGTAATTATAGAATTATTGTGGAAATAATTTTGTAGTTTCATGAAAGGGTTTTGGAAATCCCAGGAGTCTCGGGATCAGTACCTTGAGAACCTATGGGCTATTTTCTGTGGCTACCAGATAGGTTTGTAAAACAAGTGTTTTGTTTCCAAGAGTGTTAAATCACAGCTCTTTTATTTATTGGCTGTGTGTTGGTGAGTTGCAGAAAATTATAGTACCTTCACTTATGTGCTCACATGTTGAGTATATTTTCAGGGTGTAAAGACCTTGGAATATTTATGATGACAATTTGCAGTTAGGTAATCTGCTGTTCACTTAGGTAAGGATCCTTGTTCTGACTCTTAATGAGTATATAACTGCATACAGTGTATGGTTGAAGTCTGGTCACCTCCCTTAAAGGCATCCTCTTTTAAAAAGGACCAGCAAAACCAGAATTCTCTATGAAATATGCAGAAATATTGGTAGGTATGCCTTGAAGTCTTCCTATTTGTTGCTGTTAGCATAATTATCTTCAGGGTGCCAACATATGTCAGGGGGTTGTGCCTACATTTCCTAGGCAGGTTTACCAGGTTTTTTCATGAATAACCATTTTCATTTACCTTTACTTTCTGAGCAAGAATAGTAGATACATTTATAATCAGAAAAACAATTCTTTGGAATTTATATATTCTGGTAAAGATCTACATGTGCTGTGTCAGGAGCTAAGTAAGCTTTACCTCATTACATCTTGGCTTTAGTCTTAAATTAGATGTTATTCCCATTTCATGTAATTTCCCTAAGCTCAGTAGCAGGTTCTCCATAGTCAGCCTGAAGACTGCCTTCACTCCAGAGAGTCTGTATTTTGTCCTTTTTACTATCCTTCCATTTCCTGTGAAGATGATGCAAGGGAGAATGTAGGAATAGGACCTCACTTGAGTTTTTAAATTTTGGTAACTGGGAGTCAGATTTGGTAGAAATTCTTTAATTTCTAATATGGAACACGGTGGTTCTCTTGTGTCATGAATATGTACAAATGGGAAAGAGTGATCTGAATGGATTTAAGACTGCTTAGGTTCACCTAGTGACTCATTTTAAAAGATGAGCCAGAGGATTAGAGAGATTGAAAACAAATGTTTCTGTGAGAAGGAAGTAATAATTAAAAAAGAAAAAATTATAAAAAGACACGGACTGGGAACAGGGACATACACTATTTTAGTCAAGTTGAGTGACAATTGAATTTTCAACTTAACTATTTTGTAATGATAGTTGTCTTAAATGAAATCACAGAGTAGTATTGATAGATCCCTTGACATTTTAAAAATACAGTGGGTCAGGAGCCATGGTGGGTCAACAGGAAACAAGTTGTATTAATCATGAGAGCCATAGGCCAGTAGTATTTAGTGGAGGATGATACAGTTGGGGTAGACAACTTTGTGCTTAACATGTATATTGGCTTAGGGATAAACACAGGAATTACCCCAAATGGATTTTTGTATTTGCAGTTTCTTTTCTCTCTTTTATCTAGTCCGAGGTCTACAGGACCACACTACACAGGTTGGACTCATAGTGATCCTCCTGTTTTTAGCTTCCCAAGTGTGCTGGGATTACAAGTGTGTACCACCATGCCCCATCTCAATTGCCTTCTCAGCCTGCCCTGGAGGCAGGGCTAGCACAGCAGGCTGGGAATTGAATCCCGGTCCCTGCATCTGCCTAAGCAGGCACTTTAATCTGCTAAACTATCTGACCAGCCCTTACAGTTTGATTCTTTACCATTTAGAATACATTTTCTCATACAAACTAATCCAATTAAAGATGAGATTTATTTACCTTCCATGCAGCTTTAACAAGATCCTTTTGTGGACTGGCAAGATAGCTCAGTGGACTAAGCACCTGCTTAGGTAAGCACAGGGACAGGAGTTCAATCCTTGGCACCACATTCAGCCCCTCCCCCGCCCCGGGGCAAGCTGAGTCAGCCACCGAGACCAGACATGTTGGCTCATGCCTGTAATCAATCCCAGCACTGGAGAAGCTGAAAACAGGAGGGTCACTACAAGTCCAAGCTGTGTGGTGAGACCCAGTAGTACCAAACACATTTTGAAAAAAGACACTTTTGCAAATAAATTACATGCAGTTTTTTTGTTTCTTTTTCTTTCTTCTTTCTTTTCAATGAAAAGCTGAATGTAATCAAGAAGAAATGTAATTCATTTAAAATTCTTCTTGGTTTGGTCAAACTACAAAGATAAGGCTTTGTTCCTTTTGCTTCTTATGGCTGAAACTATACAGAAGTACTTGACAAATGAACAGTAAAATACAGGTTTCCCTCAGATAAAGATTTGTTTTTCTTTTTAAAAAATGGAACTAAATAAATAATTTAAAAATGGAACAGACTCTTCCAAAATAAAATTTGATGGTTTAACTTCAAATAGACATGCACTAATGGTGTACATTATTGACATTTCATAGTATTTCAAGGTACAACTTGTTGAAATAACAAAAAACAAAAATAGTATCTCCCCCTGCCCCCCAAAGGCAAGATCTTTTTCATAAATTCTAGTCTTGAAGTTACAGGAAAACTTGTTTGATGCCATACTTAAAGGAAAAATTCTAGAAACTGTTTACTCAAATACTAGAAAATGTTTGCTTTATTGTCCTTTGGTCAAGTTTGGGGCTTTTGTTCGTTTGTTTTGGTGAGAAAGATGGTTGTTGTGGTTGCCATGGTGGGTGGTTGGTTTCATTTTGAGACTTAAGATACTAAAAGCTATAAGCTAGATGTTTGGACCTCATACTTCACAATGTACTGAGAAGGCTGTTAATTGTTAAAGTTTGTGAGTTGAAAATCATAGGTTAATATTTAAGGTACAGACAGACTATCAGTTCATTACTGAAGAATTGACCACACGACATGGAAAAAGTTTGGCCTATTAAGCATACAAGAGCTATTTATAGTTTAGAAGGTATCATTAAATAAGCAATGTGAATTTATGGGAAGTCATTATTTCTCACTGATCAGAAGTGATAAGGATTCATCCATTATGGAGAATATCCAAGAGATAGTGGAAAGCAAGCAAAACATTCTTGGCCGCCTTTCCTATCCTCTTTCCTCTACTTCAAGGACAACCAAACAATCCCCTTCTTGCAAAGGGGGCAGTGTAATACAGTTAATGAAGGCCCTGTTGAACTGACATGCGTTGATCGGAATTTTTCATAGTATACTTTATTGACATTTAGAGCACAGTGTTTTTGTTTTTGTTTTTTTTTTAAAGAACACAGTTGATGTGTTATTTTTTGCTGTCTTTTTTTCTTTTTTTGAGGGGGTTACAAGTTGAGACAGTGTCTTGCTGTGTGTTCCCAGATGCCCTTGTACTCACTGCATAGCACACATTGCCACCATATTCAGTGATCCTCCCACCTCAGTGACTGGATGCTGGGATAATTGCTAAGCCCCACCACATCTGGCAACACATGTAGTTTTACCAGAGGTTCCATTTTTCTTGGTAATAATCAGATCCCATTCTCTTTCCACTTGTGGAGGTTTGGTTTTATTGCATAACAGGGAGAAATACTACTTGAATCTTATGGCCCAACATTTTGTGGGAGCAAATATGAAATGCACTTAGTTGTGTACAGTTTATGTTTTTGTATATAGAAGAATTTGTCCTATAATTAGGGATGGTGAAGAATACTGAGAGTGTATTTGATGAAGCTGTGAACAGCCACCAGTGGTAGAAATTGGACAGGCATCTTGGCTATTAAGTGCAGCATGCTGTTAACTTTGCGAGCAGGCCTTGTGAGGGATAATCTATAGTCTGTATAAGCAGAAGTTTTAGAGAGCTGAGAACTGTTCCTTTCAGGCACACTTTGCAGATTGTCAAGGTCCCTACAGCACTTCTGTCTCTTCCTTCATCTCTGTGTTTTCATGAGGCAGGCATACCATTTCTCATCTCTGGTTTTAAAATCTCTTCTGATTTCTCATTTCCGAATCCCACCCCAGCCCCACCTTAGTTCTAGTTCTGTTTCATCACAGTTTCCCTGGGCAGGAAGTAGCCACCTGAAAGAATTATCTTGTGAGTAAAAATGTCAGTTTACCTGTTCATAGCATCCCTCTCTTGGCTCAGTAGGAAGTGGCCTCATTGCATTGCTCTGTGAGTTAACTCTTTTTGATCACCCTTTCCCCTCCTTTACAGTATGTCATGATTCAAGGCATCCTGCCCTACAGAAATCCTGCTTAAAGCCTTATTGACCCCTGTGTATTGGCCAGAGTCTTCCTTTAATCCTTAGCACCACAGTTTTAAAAACAATTCTTGCTAATTGCTCTGTGCTATGGACAGTATTTAGCCTCTCCCTCTGCTCAGTACATATCCCATTTTTGTTCTTCTGTAATTTCATTTATTTATCAACACATGGAGTACCTTGCACTATGCTAAATGCCGTTATGACAAAAGTGATGAGCACATGGCAGATTGGCAGTTGTAATACAGCATGCAAAGTGACATCATAGAGTTTGTAGGGTGTCCTGGAGTGAGGCTGGCTTCTCAGATTCCGATTGGTAGGTCTCATCAGGCTGAGAATTCCTGGGGCCAGGCTCTTATCATACCTTAAATTCTGTTTGCTTGAGGAATTTTTATGCCCAGGTCCAAGTAGCCTTCTTAAGTTTATGTAGAAGAAAAGTTTGCATATTGGCTTAAATGAAAGTATCTCATAGGGTGTACTTTTTCATAAATTTTGAGTGCCTTATTCACATTATTAACTCTAGTATTTTAACACCAGAGTATTAGTTACTCAGTGGCAGTTTATCTGTGATTCTGACAGTTTGGTAATCCCTATAGACAGCTGATAGATTTGTGTCCTCAGTCAATATTTATGAAGTGTTTCAAAATAGTCAGTGTCTTTATGTAAGCATTAACACAGTCTTGCTTCCAATTTGAAGGGGGCAGAATATGTACAATAACTGTTTATGTTAGAAATCATAGAAAGAAATAGTTGCCTTTCACTAGGGGTAAGACTCTATATGGGGACAGGATCTGAGGCTCTGTAATTCACCTCATTCTGTGGTTACTTTCTTATCTTTGCCTGAATCCCTTGTGCTGTGCCACCCCTGATCAAAGTTCATGTTGCTAGAGGCTGTTAGGTAGCTAGCTTTGAGATTGCACCTTCATTGCAAACCACACTGTCACTGAGCCAGTACTGAAACACTCGGGTTAATGAGTGTGCTGTTATGCAGTAATGAGCATCTGTTCCCTCTTGTCCCACATCTCTTGTCGGCATACCACGGCCCCTACTAAGAGGTACTGCAGTAACACCATGCTTAACTTAGGAGTCTTTATGCCATGTACCTAGCAACCCATGTCTTATAAAGGAGGCCTGAATTATATTTAAAGTCAGCTTTTTTTTTTTCTTCCCTCCCCTTAAATGTGTCTCATGTACTCTGTCAAGAAGTAGATCTCTGAACAGTTCTGATTCCTTTTCTCTAGTTATCTTCCCTGACCTGAGGGGTAGAGAAAGAACTACAGGGCCTGAAGATAGTTATTACGTCAGGGCAGCGTGTTTCCTCTTGTTAGGGACCCATTTTTATCTTCCCTTTTTGTATTTGGAGAGTTTATTCTGTTGTGAATATCTGTCTAGATGGGAACAGCAATAATCCTTTTAATCCAGGTTTCACTTTTTATAGTCCAGTTACCCATGATTATCCATGGTCAGAAAGTATTCCATGGAAAATTGTTTAAAATAAGCAATACCAGTTTTGAATTGTATACTTTGTAATTGTGACAAAATTATATACTGTCTCACTCTGTCCTTACCTGGACATGAATCATTCCCTGGTCTAGTATTGCCACACTAGGTGAGGTGCCTAATCACTTAGTAATTGCCTCTTTTCAGATCTGTGGTGATAAAGTACTGCTTACAGGATGCCCTACTGTATTTGCTTTCAGGCATCTGCTGAGGGTCTTAGAACATATCTCGTACTGATAAGGAGGAGCTACTGTATATAGAAGTAATTCATTTTCCTCTTTGGGGTCTTTAAATGGTCATGCATTGTGAAAGTGTTTGGCACCACTTAGAATCCGTAAACAATAGTGCTGAAAGCCAGTGTCAGTTGGAGATTGGTGCGAACTAAATGGTTGATGGCACAATGAATGTATTACTTGTCTAAGATTTTTCATACTGACTTTCAGTCTTTGCCCCCTTGGGAGCTAGTATGAACCACAGTTGGGTTTTATGCTCTGTGTGTGTTGCCCATGCCAATCATAGCACTGCAGGGGAGCGTAACCAGTCAGAATAATTAGATTGAGGAGTGAATGCCACACTTCTAATTTCATTCTCTTTTCAAGGGATTACCAGTGTCCATTTAATAAAATGAGATTAACCTTCTGCAGCAGGAGTATTTGAAAGCTGTCAGTCAGTATAATCTTGACAGCCTGAAAAAAACAGTATTCTCAGCACTCCCAGAAACATTGTACTGTGTTACTGGCCACATGAATGTGGGGCTGTGTGAGTTAGGTTTAACGTGTACATATGAAATGTGTCATCTCAAAAAAAAAAAGATACTTCTAAAACAACTAATAGTATTTTTTTCTTGACTGTTTCAGAAAACCTCGGATCAATTCTCAGCTGGTGGCGCAACAAGTGGCACAGCAGTATGCCACTCCACCACCCCCAAAAAAGGAGAAGAAGGAGAAGGTTGAGAAGCAAGATAAAGAGAAACCTGAAAAAGATAAGGAAATCAGTCCTAGTGTTACCAAGAAAAATACCAACAAGAAAACAAAGTAAGTTTCTGAGAGAATAAATATAGCATCTTATTTTGCAGATAAAGCAAAGCTATCTTTTAAATCCCTACTTTTTTGTATCTTCTCTCCCCCAGACCAAAGTCAGATATTCTGAAAGATCCTCCTAGTGAAGCTAACAGTATACAATCTGCAAACGCTACAACAAAGACCAGCGAAACGAATCACACCTCAAGGTATTTTAAAAGTAAAATGAATATTAAATTGCTGGGCCAGGGAGATGTCTCAGTAGAATAAGTGCTTCCCTGGCAAGCACAAGGGCCTGAGTTCAGTCCCTGGTTCCGCAAAAAAAAAAAAAAAATATTGAATTGCTGCTCTCATTTATGTAATTGTAATCAAGAGTCCAGGATGAATAGCTGAATTTTAAACCCAGGGAGGAGGGATGAAGAGCTAGGAAGGAGCAGGACTACTCACTTTGGGGTTTTGATTGATTGTGTTTTTTAAAAAGTTACAGTCTACTTTTATATCACAGGGATCAAAACCAGGCAACAGGTAAATTAATAATTTTTGCATTGTTCCAAACTTTAGCTAGATATAATGGTCATTGCTAAAGTCTGTCATCACACTTTATAGACAGCTAAGGTATATGTGGTAGGCATTTTGAATTATTGGAAGTGTCACGAAGTTTTGGTGTGTATGGATGATGATCTGGTAGGACCTGGTTCTAATCCATCATTTATTTAAGTTGCCATTCCCCTCCCTTGTGTTTTAGGCCCCGGCTGAAAAATGTGGACAGGAGCACTGCACAGCAGTTGGCAGTAACTGTGGGCAATGTCACCGTCATTATCACAGACTTTAAGGAAAAAACTCGCTCTTCCTCGACATCCTCATCCACAGTGACCTCCAGTGCAGGGTCAGAACAGCAGAACCAGAGCAGCTCGGGGTCAGAGAGCACAGACAAGGGCTCCTCCCGCTCCTCCACGCCAAAAGGCGATATGTCAGCAGTAAATGATGAATCTTTCTGAAATTGCACATGGAATTGTGAAAACTATGAATCAGGGTATGAAATTCAAATCTTCCACCTGCCCATGCTGCTTGCACCCCTGGAGAATCTTCTGTGGACATCGACCTCTTAGCGATGCTGCCAGGATAATTTCTGCTTGCCATGGGCATCTGGCCACCAAGGAATTTCGCACCCTGACGATTACTCTTGACACTTTTATGTATTCCATTGTTTTATATGATTTTCCTAACAATCATTTATAATTGGATGTGCTCCCGAATCTACTTTTTATATATATATATAAAAAAAAAATCTGCTGTGCACAATTTTCCATGTACATTACAACTGGTATTTTGTTTTGTTTTGTTGAGGGTTGGGGGGGAGGGAAGTTTTATTTATTGTGTTCACAAACTCCATCCTTTCAGCATATCCTCTTAAGTTTAGTTCTTTCTTCCAGTTATACTATGTACTATCAGTTTTGATATAACTATATATATATATAAATATAAAATTATATATAAAGGGTTATTTGAAACCAATTCATGGCAACGCTGGTGCTTGATACACTGTGAAGTGAATACAACATTGAACAGTTACAGATCTGGGACAGTCCCTTCTATGAAAGTGCTGAAATTGAATTAAATCAGTCTTACATGAAGTATGTTCCAGTCCACAAGGGAACTTGACTCATCTGTCTATAAACAGTACTGGATGATATAAAAATATATATATTTTTAAACTATGTGATCTCAAATTTAATGACTGCTCCAGATAGCCTGCATTTTGCAATGGGATAACTGACAAATCACAAGTGGTTTAGTTGGGGGGAGGGCTTTGATCATCCAAAAGAAATTAAACTAGCTCCAGAATGCCAAGTATTCATGTAAATTATGGTTACATGTTAACATTGCTGTTCTCACTTAATTCATGAAAATACAGTGTTCTGTACCTCGAATTCCATCCATTTTCCAGACCTCTATTCATGTCTGAGATAAATCTAGAAGTTGTCTTTTAGTTTTAGGATTAAACAGTCTAAAACTGCATTTTTGGCCTATACCATACTAGGAACCAGTCCCTTGTTTCCACTTTTCACATGACTTTGCAGGGGTGGTTTTTGTTAATGGAATTTGTTTGCATCATGTTCCGTAGTCCCTCACTTACCAATGTTGTGAGAATTCATTTTTCTTTGGTACAACCTACTATTGTTTGTTTTACTAAACAAATACTATGAACTACACATCAGTCACAACATGGAGCCCTGTAGTGTGTAGACATTTCCCAGTACCCTGGGAAAGGACTCTGGTGGTGAATGGCCAGGATGCAGGGAAAACTCATACTCATGGTGAGAGCAAACACACATGTGATCTTTGTCTTCCTTGACAGGGAGTGAAC
>NDGM011077572.1:0-10571 GCA_002564305.1 Octomys mimax
ACATTAAAGAGCAGCAGGTGTAGGTTACCAGGGAAACACGCATGCCACCTTCAAAGACTATCAACAGCACCTCAGATAGACCAATATACATTGCTTAAGGCCAATTGAAGGATAAAGAGAAGTCCTAGCCATCTCTGTACAGAACAATATGAGGAAATAGGGTCAGGCTCAGTCAAAATGGAGACAGTCGCTCTTCCTTCAAGGAGAGCTGCTCAGGTGGTCCTCCGCAATTGGGAGGCTGTAAACAGGCAGATAACTATGAGTCCGATATAGTAGTGACATCCTGAGTACCCTGTAGACCTTTCCTTAGAAAACAAAAATAAGAACAAAGCAAAACAAAACAAAAAATTGCTAATGAGGCTAAGGTAGCCACTTGTTGATTCACAAGGACACTGTAATATCTTTATAAAAGTGAACGATGCTCAGTTTGTGATGCTGTGCTTCATTTGCTGCGCATGTTTGTCTTTTATCTTTGGTGTCTTAATTAAAATTGAAAAAGACTAAGCAGAGAGCTAAGTTTACATAAATACATATTAATAAAGCATGTGGAAGGATTTGGGGACAGCGAGGGGAGTAGGAGTTGAATGAGCGAAAGACCTGAGTAGACAGGGACCCAAACTCCAGGAATAGTTGAGAGATACCATGAAGAGCAAGTAAACTTTATTCCCAGGTGTCCATGAGCTGGTGAAGTTATGACATTTCCTCTTCAAAAGAAAAGTTGCTCATTAGTTTAATCAGTCAACACTTGCTGATCATTTGTTTGACTTCTAAAAAATAAAAGTGAGTAATACAAAATGAATCAGAATAGTCCTTACTTCCAAGGGGCTTTTTATCTTATAAGACAAGGAAATGTATAAGTTAGGTTGTACTTAACTAGAGCTTGATTCTTCAGTGATCTCATGTCCTGGATATGGATGGTGCCTACAATAGGTTTTGTTTGTTTGTTACTGAAATTGCTGCAGCTCAGAAATGACTTTCTACATTTGTACATGTGAGTGACTTTTGTGACATTCATGTGTGACTATTGTAATTTAAATAATATTTACAAAATTTATCTAGACATATTAAATATTATGGTTAATTATTTTAAAATATCTTTATCAAAATAATTTAGAATTACATATTGCTGCTGTTGATCCACTAGTAGAAATATAACTATAACCACAATTAACAAGTGTTTCAGGAAATTTATTCACTTCCCCTGTAGGATTGCTTTAAATAACAGGTTTTTCTGATCAATTAATTACACCTAATAGTATTTTCAGTATTTATGGTTATGAACTGTTTCATTTTTTAGTTTATTCTTTTAAATTTTACATCATATAAAAGGATATTTTAAAAAGAAGAAATATGACTTCATTTTCTAAAGTCTATAATCCAGTATGGAAGACAGAAGTGTTTTAAAACAATTTTAGTTTATGCTTAAGTTGAACACAGACAAGGCAATAATAACACCTACGAAGTGTGTATGGATATTCATTGCATAGCCCAATGTACAAATATGGGTATCAAATAGATTTCAAATGAAAATTATATGCAAGGCACACATTTAATCAAATAAGAAGTAGGTTGGAAAATGTTTAATAAACACAAATATCGAAGGAAGATACTTTTGAGAATATTTTGCAATCTGTGATATTTAGAGTTATACAAAGTCATCCCAGTTAACTTTCTACAGACAAGGAAAAGTTTTCTGCAAATCTGTTGCAAAATAAATAAGAACTTACAAGAAAACCACTGCTTGTAGCCTTCATGGCAGCTGTGCAATTGTATGTAGCCTGTTGATGACACACAGATATGAATTTTGACTTGGGCACATTTTTCATTATCTAGGCAGATGACATTGCAATGAGTCAATTTAACACTTTGGCCATGAAAAATCTCATGACTTGTTCACGCTGTGAGGATAATAAAAAGTTTGTAGCTGACACTGTTCTGAAAACAGAAGCTATTCTCTATTTCCTATTTCCATCTCCTGGCATATTTTCTAAACAAGAAGCCAGATCATTAATATTCAAAAGAATACTTAGAAGCAAAAAATTCTTGTGCATTTACTAACATGATTATGTTAAAAAGGACTATAGAGTTAGTTTGGAAATTCAAAGATGCAAAATATTTCATCTTACATACTTCTGAAAATAATATGACTTATTTTAGGACAGGTTCTACAGGGTATACAGGGTCTCACTGTGTAGATCAGACTTGTAGAGATCCTCCTGTTTACAGCCTCCAAAGTGCTGAGATTACAGGCACACACCACCACTCTTAGTCTCCATTGCTGTCTCAGAGCGCCCTGGGAGCAGGGCTGCAGAGCAGGCCTGGGAATCGAACTCCTGGCCCCTGCATCTGCCTAAGCAAGTGCTTTGGAAGTCTCATCTAAAAGATAACAGTGAAAGCACTACATATTTCAAAAAGGTAGAAGAAAGGATTTTGTACGTTTTTACCATAAAGAGATCATTAATGTTTGAGGAGATAAGTATCATTGATTAATACATTACACAAAATGTAAACAAAAATAAAAACTTTGCTCAGTATATGTACACATAATTATAATCTTTGATTTTATTTTCAATTCAAAATATATTGAAAAAAGAAAATAAAAGATGAAAATGAATTCTGATTATGTATTATTTAAAGTGGCTGCCCTTCCCCACACACACCCTTCACCAGGGATTGAATCCAGGACCTTGCACTTCCCAGCCCAGGACTTGTGCCACTGCGCCATCTCCCCAGCCCCATGGCTCTGTTCTTACAGCAGAACTTTACAGAAGACCAAGGTCTTAATAAAAATCTTGTAGGCAAATGGTCAATTTATAACTGCTTCAGTAGGACAGTAGATCATCTGGAGAGGGTGCAGGGAGAGGAAGATACTCAGATCTATAGAGACAGTATCTGTGGTAGATATGTGAACTGAAGAGGTCTTAGTGCTTGACTGTCTGCCTTTAGGACCTACTGCCACTACAGCAAGTGTGGCTTGCTCAGATTTGCAACAAGCCTTAAATTCAGTAGCTGTTAGGTCTGTCATCCCCACCATGGAACTGTGACCGGAGTGTACTTGTTATGTACCTAGAAACTTACTGAGAAGGCAGCCCAAAACTTCAGGTATGGTACCAGTACCTAAGAACTCTGGATGTCTTTCCTAAGGCTATCCTAATCAATCAATATTTTAGGTTGACATATGCTATCTGCCCAGCGGTAAGGAAAACAGGTCTGGAAGCCTCGACAGATCTCAGGTACTCCTGAAAAATGGATTCACTTCTTTTATTGCAAATAAATTGGATTCCTAATATATAAATGTCAGTTGTATGATCACATGGGAAGTAATTTCAACTTGTGCTTCCTATTGATCTAGATTGTTTAGGTATTTACGTATGTATGTATGTTTATATGTATTTATTATTATAGTACCAGGGATTAAATCTAGGGCCTTGCACATACTAGGCAAGTGCTCTACCAATAAGCTACATTGCCCCCAGATTTTATTTAGAAAGCTCCAACATATATTAGTTATAATTTTTTTTTGCCAGGACACTGTAAAATATTTTGAGCTACATTATTTGTGTTAAAATCAGGCACTAAATTGCTTTTCTAAGGGCAGGTGATACAGCTCAGTGGACTAAGTGCCTGCTTAGGCAAGTGTAGGAACTGGGTTCAATCCCAGGCATCACATGCTATACTAGCCCTGACCACAGGCGTGCTGAGATGGCCACCACGTCCAGGCGTGGTGGGCACACCTGTCATCCCAGTGCTTGTGAGGCTGAAAACAAGAGGATCATTATGCATCTGAGCTGCATATTGACATCCTGTACTAAATACATAAAAATATATGTAAGCAAAATAAAATAAAATTGCTTTTCTAATGAGGACCCAAGAATCCACATTCTCCCTAGATTTTATTTAGAAAGCTCCAACATATATTAGTTATAATTTTTGGCTAACTGTAAGAGATAAGTATTTGACCTTGCAAAGTATTTGCAGCCAGGTCAACTCATTAGCCAAAGTAATAGCAACAGATGAAAGAAGTTGACCCAACTTCTTTCCTTCCCGTGGAATGTTTTGTCTGACTTAGTGCCTCAAGACAAGTAAAAAGGTAAGGACATTAACTTGGCTTTATTTGGTAGACATTGATGGTTTAGCAAATTTTCTCAGTCAGGCCCTTGAAAACATGACTGTATTCCATTCTTCAGATGGACTTCACTCTTCTTCTTGGAGTCCTGGTGATAGTTATTCAAAGCTGTAGAAAAAAAATGCTCAGATTTGATTTTAGCTCCCTTCAGCCATGTGAATCAGAGCAGCTGAGAGAACGATGTGATCATGAGAAAATTCATTGGAAGTTAAGAAGATATCAAAATTTGGAATGGTGAATTTTGGAAGAAAATTCAGGAAAAAGAGAGAAGGAGAGGCAGGGAGGCAGAGAGAGAAAGAGAGAATGGAGTTTGTTTTAGGAATAAGCCAATAATGATGTATTCTCTTGGAAAAAAGACTGGCAGGTTCATCAGCAGACTGTCTAGAAAATTAGGCATTTCCTGAGCATGAGTTACACAGCTGTGATAAATTCATGGCATGTGAATCTCCCACTTGGGCATTTCATACCACTCCCACGGCATTTGAACTGTGCAAACATACAGCTTATTTTGCCTGCTTTTAAGTAAAAATCTTCAATAGATCAAGGTATGCTGTATTTTCTTGCAGCACAAAACAAAACATGGTTTCTTCTTGGTGGTTTGAAAGTAGGGTAAATCCTCAGTTTCTTTACTGTCCTTGACAGTACATTTACTTGTGTCTCATGCTAAAGTAAAGGCCCAAGAACCAGATTTCTGTTCTTGTGATATATTCTTGTGGGTAACCATCACAGCTATTACTATATCCAAATTTTCCAGTGAAAATATATGCTCTAATTGTGTTTGACACTTAAAATATCTCATGAGTGCTAATTTCTAATGTTTATTTCAGAATGAATTTCTTGTGGTAAAGAGCAGCATTTCAAATGGCACTGAATTTTTTTTTATTTTCTGTAAGAAGAGATCGCTGCACTACTGCTGATGCTGAACTTGGGAAGCTTATTTTTTTATTTCAATTTAAATTCAGAGAGTAATCATCAACAAGAGGGCTGTAGGGGAAAATAGCATAGCAAGCTGAGGTAAAAGTAGTTTTGGTTCTTTGAATTATAGAGATTTACTTTGTTACAAGATTTATGTACAACCTGAAGCAATTCACATTAAAACATATTTCCTTGGTGATTAATCTAAAAGGTTTGAAAAAGCAATGTAAACTTCAAAGCATTTGATAAAAACTTGGAAACATTTTGTTTTTGAGAAAGCTATAGTTAGGACTTTAAAGTAATTCAAAGTACAAAAATGTTCATAAAAACTATAATAGAAGCATCAAATTTATATGTAGTAACATGTAATTGATTATGTGGATCATCACTGATTGTGACATAAGATTATGTTATTGCATATTTATAATCATTTTGCACAATTTTTAAAAATATGGTCTATCATATATATATCACAAATAATATGAGCTGGTTTATTAAAAGTATGACTTTCTGAGAATGAGGAAAATTTAAAATAAATTAATTCAATGAAATAATTTTTATTTATTTGGATGGAGAAAAAGTCTAAATCAACTAATCTAAGTTATAAAATCAAATTTAAAAACTAATAAAATCATGTATACTAGCCAATCTACTTTAATTCAGCAAAGTATTGCTTTAATAAGGTCTTTAGATCCCTGATGTTGATTTCAGTATAAAGAAAATCTATTTAAGAGATACTGTATTCTACAAGAGGAAATTGTCACATTTTAGGAATTAGTGCTATCTCATATATAGAAAAGACATATATTTAACTTATTTCAACTTTTATGTTTATAGTGTGATATATAACTTTAAAACATGAAATTTCTTTTATGTAATATATTTTTGAAAGAATTTGGTTATTCCCTAATTATCTTTCCATATACCACATATTCACGTAAATGTGTGATATTACGCTATTTTTCTCAATTCATTGGCCCACTTTTTGAATCATCCATCCTATTTTTCTTGTATTAGTACATGTGTACTGTAGAGTATACAATGTATATATTCATCATAGGGAGTCATTACATTCTGATAACACAGCTTAATTCTTTTTGTTTCCACTTCACCTTCTCTCCCACCTCTCTCCCTCCATTACTAGACACCATTTTGCATACAAAAGGATTGCCTCACGTATTTTTACATTTTTTTAATATTAATATTTATTCTTTGGGTTGTTCACATAACAGAAGCATGTTATATTTAACCTTCTTTATCTGACTTATTTCACTTAGCTTTATTGTTTTAGGTACAGTCCACCACAAGTAAATCTTGCAAATGTCTTCTATTTTCACCAATAGATGAATGGATAAAGAAAATGTGGTATGTCACCACAGTGGAGTATCTCTCAGTCATAATCAAAGTTAAATTTGAATCTTTGTCTGAAAATGAATGCACCTTGAGACCACTTTGGCTGATGGACATTTCTTGGGGTTGATGTGTGTTCTTTGAACTGACATGTTAAAATATTATCTTTACTGCATGTAAATGTGTCTTAATGTTGAATTATATTTTGGTGTGAGCTTTAAGTCTGATATCAGCCGTGTAGTACAAGAAGTTTCATACACGTGAAGAAACATAAAGGAGAAAAGGCCATGTAACAATGAAGCAGCGACTACAGTAACACAACTACAAGCCAAACAACACCAAAGCCAACTGTAGCTAAAGGAAATGAGAACAGCCTCATGCCTAGAGCCTCATTGAGAGAACATCCCAAAAGGTGATTTTTGATGTCTAGCCTCTAGAATTGTACAAAAATAAATTTATGTTGTTGTAGCTAACCTAGTCTGTGACAATTTCTTTTTCTTTTTAATTTTTTAATTTTATGTATTTCGTACAGGGTCTCACTACACAGCTCAGACTCATAGTGATCTTCTAGTCTCAGCCTTACACCAGGGTTTTTTTGTGGCCAGCTCAGCGCATCTGGGGGTAGGGCTGGCACTGCATATGGTACTGGGGATAGTTTGTGATAATTTCTTATTTCAGCCTAAGAACATAATATATCTATATATTAAGTACACTTAAGTAGATTAAAATCAAGGAAGTAATTGCTATCTAACAGTCAGTAAAATATTAAAAAATAATGCCTCTAGAATATATATATATATATATATATATATATATATATATATATATGACAATGTATACCACTTGGTATGCCATTCATTTATTAATGAAAATATAAGCCATTTCCAAGGTTTACTTACAGTGGATCATGCTTAAAATAATAAAGGTAAGTGAAATATAACAGACACAGAAGGTTAAATATCACATGGCTTCTCTTATGTGAGAAACCAAAAGGATAAATATTTTAATGAAAAAATGTAGAAGTAGTTCATAGGAAACAGAGAAAACTGTTTCATATGCAAAATGAGGGTCTACCGGGGATGGAGAAAAGAGGGAGGGAAAGAGAGTGGGAAACAAAGTAAATTAAGCTGATGCATAATCTTGGGCCAGTATTTATCACCCGCTAGTTACCCACTTAACTCTTTGGGTAAGATGAATAGTTTGCATAGTCCTTACAAACTGCTTAAACTATTTACCATTGATTCAAGTGCTGATAAAATCATTCTCATCAATAAAGATTTAGGTACTCGCATTGCTTTCACCCAACTTCCATCAGGCACAAAGTAGAATCAACTGAGTAAAATGTTTAATTAAAACTATGACAGATGTTTCTTAAAGAAAAATGATTTTATGCATACATTATTGGTTACACTTATTTTTTCTTGGAGAGTTAACCCAATCATACCTTGGATTGTATTTAACATTCAACACAAGAGCAAGGACACTGATATTATAGTTGATAAACACATATACATTTTCTTTAAAATTACTTATGTTACTGTAATAAGACTATTGATTTAATAATGCCCTGTAGCTTTTAAAAAGCTGTATGATAGGATTTGGATATTATCACAATACATAAATTCTAATGATTTGAGACAATAGATGTATTTGCTTTGTTCTAAGCATTACACATTGTGTCCATATATTTGGAACATCATATAGTGTCTGATTTATTGCTACATTTTTGTTGTTATGAATATATTAGAAATTTAAAACTATGGTTTTGGGGAACAATATTGAAAAATTTTCATATTTGTAGCATCATTTGAGTTGGTTATCCTGAAACCCTGCAAAGAATAAAATGGAGCACAGCTTTCATCCTCAGTAAATGGAAAATCACGTCCAGGTTTTCTGCAAGACAGTCAGAGGATTGCCATCAATTCCAGCTCTTTTAAAGAAGAACATCCATTTGAAAATATTTCTCTTTAGGATTATTCTTATTTTGAGAAGTATGGTGTCAGAAAACATCAAGATAAGCTCAACTCTTTTCCGAAGCAAAATTGTGGAATTCTAGGATGAGATTTTTCAAAAATGTCCACTCGTTCCCAGGGGTCGCATAATTCTCAGGGCACATTCAATTATCCTGTCAGTGGCATAGATTCCTAATACAGTCCATGATGACAAAAGCTGGAACAAAACCCAATGCCATGACTAAGGTTGTGAAACTGCTGTTAGAATATTAATGTGTAGAGTTTCCTAGAGCATTAGTACTTTATATAGTGTTTAAATTACTGTTCTCATGTATCCTTCAGAGAGTTTGTACTGTAATTGAAACCAAACCTAACTTGAAATTTAAAAAATTTAAATTTCTACAGCTGATCATGCAAAAATATATATGTATATATATGAATAATCACAACAGTGACACTTCTGTTTTAATACTGTGCACAAAAACTTTTTTATAATAGTCACCAACAAAAGAAAAAAAACATAATAAGTATTCATTTATATCTCCCAGTTTTGACAACTATATTTCACACAGTGCTCTATAAACAACTCTTTGTCCTAGAGAATGCATTTCACAATTATAGCCAGAGCTTTATTGGTTTCACTATACATCTTAGAACATATTCTGTTATAACCATAATGCTGTTTTCATATATTAGAAAATTCACAATAAATCTTTGGCATCATGCATCATGTAATTATCAATCTATATTAATATTTCCCCACTATTGCAAACATTTGCATTAAATTAATTAATTTAAGATCCAAATGAGGTCTATTTAGGAGGTATAATTAAAAAGCACAATGAGTGCTTCAATTAAAATACATACATAGTACAAGACATATTGTCGTTTGTTTCTTTCCAAATGACTCCATGCTTCCCATCATTCTTCTCTCATCATTCTTCCCATTTTCTAAAGCAGTTCTGGAAGTCTCTTCTCACAAGTGTCCTTAGTGGCCCTGTTGTGGTTGCCTTGATATCCTGAATCCATTTAAAATATTTACTTCAGTCTTCATTGTGATGTTGAGGAAAAGCCCGATCCCAGCCAGATGCCATAGTGACAAATCTGGTGAATAAAGTATTAAGAACACAGTATCCTTGCTTTCCTGTGGATAACACAAGGCAGCAATACTGACTTTAATTATTATCATGCCTCAAAAGATGCTCACAAATACAACTCCTGGGCCTGCCTCAAAAATTGTTAAAAACCAAATGCATTTTGAGCAAGATGGAGTATTTAGAATTGAGTTATTGGCAATGTATCTTTTACTGTAATATCTTTTATTTAACCATTATCCATACATTTAGATAGCTTCTTGCATACAACTTTTGTGGTCCTTATGTAGTACAATACAACACTAAAATTTCATTAGTATGTTTAAATAAAACTTTTCAGTCTTTGATCAAATCTTCCTTTTCATTTCTTTTTTTAAAAAATATATTTAGTACAGGGTCTACAAGGTCTCATTACACAGATCAGACTTGTAGTGATCCTCTTACTTTCAGCCTCCCAAGCACTGGGATTACAGGCACGTGTCACCACACCTCGTCTCATCTGCTGTCTCCCTGTGCCTGCCTAAGCAGGTGCTTTAGTCCAAAATCTTTCATTTCTGCCTCCCTATTTGTACAGCAGCTTCCAATAACCATGTTTCGAAGAGATGATTTTTTTTTTTAATTCTCATTTAAGTGAAATTAAACAGACTGATAACCCAGTAGGGAGGTTTCTGGATCATGTGATAATTCCACATTTAGTTTATTTGAGGAAATTCTAGACTACTTTCCAAAATGAATATACTAATTTAAATTACTTCCAGCAGTGCGCACATGTTCTACTTTCACTATATCTCCACTAGCATTTGTTACTGTCTTTATAACAGCCTTGTTAACAAGTATGCTGTATCATACTTGTGGTTTTAATTTGCATTTCATTGATGATTAAACATATTGAGCATTTCCTTCTTTACCTCTTGGCTATTTGAATCTCTTCAGTTTGAAGAATGTCTATCAAATTATTACCAATTTTAAAGTATAAGTTTTCTTGATATTGAATTATTTAAATTGTTCTTTACAACTTGAATAGTATCCTTTCTTTTCCAATTTATATTTTGCTAGTTATTTTTCCCAATCTGGGTTGCCTATTTACTTATTATTTTCTTGATTTTACAGAAGATTTTTAGTTTGATGCATTTT
>NDGM011077587.1:0-16259 GCA_002564305.1 Octomys mimax
ACTTGCCAACGTCCACCAGGTATCTTGCCACTAGTGGTTTTAAGTATTTTGGGAAATGAACTGGGATACTGAGAATCTTATACACAGATGCATTGTTTAGAATAGGCATCTTCAGAATTACTTTGCTTGCATATACTGTAACAAGATTTTGAAAAAGCAGTATGCTCTCACAGTTTTAGATCACCATCCAGGACTTTAAAAAATCATATATACATGGTTACAAAAGAATAATTTCTTACTCATTGGGGAATGTTGGCAGTTACAGTAAATCCATTATGTTCATCTTAAATGTAGCCAATAAACAATAAGTGGAATTTAAGAATAAAACCATTGTATCAATCCTAAATGTTTACTATTGCTGTTAAATTTCATAACAACTTGATACTAATTATCATCTACTTAAAAATAGATGCTTCAGTAGTTGTGGTGTTATATTTCCCATACCTTCCCTCTAAATGCTGTTTCCATTTCATATACCCCATAGTGGTTTGTGTTACTATGTTTTATTTTCAAACTTTTAAAAATTGATTGCTCTTTTATATTGCTGTATCACAGAACAAATACATGTAATATTTTGTTGATTTCTATGACCACAACACCTGTAAAAAGATTTTCTTTTAGATTATGTTGTCATTATAATTAGAAGATTACACTAAGTAAAACCATATTAAAACAAGGACATTTCTGTGGCAGTCCATTTTTTCGTGAAAAAGCTTGAAGTTTTGGTTTGGGGAGCTGGTTAGTTGCTGTCTTAGTTACTTTTTACTCGATGTTGGGACAAATAACCAACACTCAAAATGAAGGAAGGAAAGGTTTATTTAATTTAGCTCATGGTTTGTGGAGGTTTTAGTTTATACTCAGCTGGCTCCAAGGCAAATGGCAGCAGTTTATGGCAGCAGAAGACAATGAAGAGCAGAGGAGGAGCAGCACCTGCAGCGTCCATCAAGCCTCTCTCTTCCTACTACGTGCTCCACGGCAAAGATCATGGCTCCTCCAAAGTGGCACTGCTGCGAAGATCAAGCTCCTCCAAAGACTGGGACTTCTCTAGGGGCAGGGCAGGCAGCAGTGAAGCCCTCCTTTATACACACCTTGTGTTCTGAGTCACTCTCGGGCTGCCCATGCACCCTAGAGTGGAACCCATCGCACCCCAGGGCGGGCCCTCTGCAGTCGCAGAGCTGGTGGAGCTGATCCCACTGAGCCTCTAATGTCAAGTTGACACAGTGTATCAAGTACCACAGTTGCTGAAATTAAAGAACTCATCCAGACTTCAGTCAGTGTTTGGGTTGCTCCTCATGAGGGAAAGGAGACTCAGGCCTTCTCTCCAAGCACAGTGGAGGGGAGGGAAGATAGGCAAGCCAGGCAGATGCTGCCTTGGACCAGAGCAGTGCTGGCAAGAGAGCATGTGGACAGGCAGGAGTGGGGCTCTGTCGGAGGCAGACATCCCTCAGCTGGAGCGTGAGCCCAGAAGGGGGGTCATGCCCTGTGTGGCTGACTGGCCCCTCAGTGAGGACAACTCTGTTAGGGACACGGTACCATAGTTAGCGTGTGTGTGCACAGTTGTGTCTGTCTGGTGCTGTCCCATCAGTGCCACCACCTGCATGTACCTCACTCATCCTCCTCTTGGTGCCTCTCAATGAGTGCAGTAATCCTGGCTGCTGCCTGATGGGATGGCTGTACAGATGAGATGCACAGATGCACAGTGGGCTTTATCCAGCCTTGCACTTATGCCAGCCATTGGTACCTGGTCAGTTCTTAGGCGGTTTCTGTTTAAAGGCCAGCACTGAAAATGTTTTGTGCTATATGACATCTTGATCACAAAAGGAGAGAAAATTCCAGCTAAGATGTTTTTAGGGAAAAAAAGTCCCAAAGTTTTTTGAGAAGTAGCTGCAGAGGAGACTAATTCAATTAGTTGGTATCAACCCATGCTGGGCATTGTCTGAAAGCCTTAGCTACCTGTGCTTGCATTTTTTTTTTTTTCTCGGAACTGGGGGTTGAACTCAGACCCTAGCACTTGCCAGGCAAGTACTTATCCTACTGAGCTATCTCCCTGGCCCCTCTGTGCTTGCATTTCTGTCACTCAAGAATTTCATAGATATTTGGTGGATAAGCTTGCCTGACCCCATAGTACAGTTTTAAAAAATTCTTACCATTTGATGGGAGTTCAGTAATAAATGATGGGGCTTCTAAACATCTTAAGTAATCTTTGATTATAAGAGAATAAATGAGAATGAATCACAAGGAATTCAATGTAGTGATTTTCCTCTTTAAGATTCTCCAGACAACAAGGAAAAGAAATCTTTCAGCCTTGAAGCAAAGTCCAAAGTCTCCAAAAAACGAGTTCATTACATGAAATTCACAAAAGGTAAGAGCTAGTGTTTCTTTATTTCTTTGAGATCTGTGTGTTCATACTTAGTTTCTGGAAGCATTTTTAGCACCTCACGAGCAGTGGCTGACTTATTTGTGTACTAAAGAGACCATCCAGACAGCTGTTAGCTGTTAGCCAGGCAGTGTGGGGCTATGTTAGAACCATCCTAGGATCTGTGCCCACTGAGACTTCCATGTGGCCTGGTTCCACAGTAGACCTGAGAGCAGAAGTTAGTGTGTCGTTGAGAGAAATCCAGGAACATTATGTGGTTGTATCAGGACACAATTTTAATTTAGTGGTTAGTGTTTTACCTCCATCTTCATATTTTACGGAACTAAATGTTGGTGTTGAATAGTTCCCAACATGCTTGTTGAAAGAGTCACCCTCTATGGTGAGATCTCTATGATAAAGTGCACTCCCATGTTGATCCTGGTCATATTCCAGCCGCTCCATCTCGTGGAGAGTTGATGCCTGTCAACATCTCATTGTCATCTCCACAGTGATGGGGAAACATGTTTGAGACCTGGTGGAAAAGCCTGTCTACTGCCAACCACCTCTCAGGCCACTTCCCACCTTTCCTGGCCCTGCAATAGTCCTTTTGAGTGCAGTTGTTCTCTGTTACCACTAGGTGTTAGTCTTGAGCTGGTGAGAAACCATTGACCTGGACCGAATCCACTCCCCAGTTTCTTAAGACACAAAGGCTATTTATATTTACTACGTTGTGTACTTAAGGTATACTACATATGGTGTGTGGCACTGTGACATCTGGCCACAGGCATGTTCTCTGGGAGATGAGCTGTGTGCCAGGAAAGGCATGTCTCTGCTTTTTTAGTTTTGTCAGCTAGACTGGGACCCCTTAATTGCCAGCACCGTGCTGCATGGCAGTGGGACATGGAATTCCCACTACTCTGAACTTTTGATTTTGTTTCTCATTTGGGGCCAGGATCCAAAAGGTAGAACTGGGTTTGGTCTCAGTGAGAAACCCAGGCAGAGCCAAAGTTGAGACTTGGGTACAGAGAAAGCCTGGTATCGCTTCTGCCCTCTCCCAGGGCATGTGGTAAGTGGCTCCATTCTTCTTCTCAGGCAAGCAACCTCGCAGGTCGTTAGCCTGTGGGCTTCTGACCAGGCTTCTGTCCCTACTCCACTTCTGTCCCATTCCACTGCAGGACAGGAGACACACTGCTCGCCACTCAGTCCTTTGGACGAGTAGGGGAAGGGAGAGCAGGGGAGGGGAGAGGAGAGGATCGTACACTGTTCCAGATCCTTTCACAGCCCTTCAGCCCCAGAGTAGCTCCAGCAGAGGTGAGTCAAGGGCTGAAGCAGAGCGCATGAGTGAGGGTGGAGTGGCCAGCAGGAATGGCACAGCAGCTTCTATAGGCACAGTCTCCCGTTGTTCTTTGGTACCAGACTACATGCCTAACCTACTCTAAAGCCTGTCACAGCTGGGTAAACCTCTAATCTGCTTAATCGACTGGGTGCCACAAGTTTCTGCTTTCTATTTCTAGTTAAGCCACTCCCTTGCTGGTGACCTCTGCAAACCAATTGGGGCTTTGTGCCTTCATTTTTCCTTTTTTTTTTTTTTTTTTTTTTTGGTGGAACCAGGGATTAAACTCAGGCTCTTGTGCATGCCAGGGAAGCACTTATTCTACTGAGCCATCTCCCCAGCCCTAAACTTTTTTTTGGGGGGGGGGGGTTTGGCAGAACTGGGGATTGAACTCAGACCCTTGTGCTTGCCAGGGACGTGCTTATTCCACTGGGTCATCTCCCCGGCCCCCATTTTCCCTCTTAGAATAAGATTTGTGTACTTATCAGCCCCACTGGGGGATAAGGGAGGCACTGGCGGTACACAGAGAGACAGGGTTCCAGATAAGCTGTTAGGTGAAGGAGGAGATGGAGTCGGGAGTGGAGCGTGTACAGGCAGAGTGAGTTCAGAAGACAAGAGGAGGAAGCAAAAGTGGAAGTAGTGAAAAAAGTCTTTATGCCACCCATGTCCACCATCTGCAGTGAAAACTTACTTTATTAAAGTGGTTCTAATTTTCTAAAAGGAACTCCTTCCTCAATAGCCAGTGTTGGATGTGTGCAGCGACTCACAAGCTAGGCCCTGGGCGCCTGGCTGCCAACTGTGATGCCCCTAGACACATCAGCAAGCCGGTTTCCTTCCATCAGACTCAGTTTTCTCTTCTGTAAATGTTGTAAGTCTAAATGAGGTTCCATTTCAGGAGTAATGAAAGACAGCTCCTTCATGGCACTTGTACATTTTTGGCATTATGGCTAGTAGGGATTTTGGCCCATGGACATGCTCAGAGTGGAATTTACTGATTCATGTTGTTGAGGAGAATTGTTCACATTGTGACTCCATTATGGTCCAGAAAGCTAAGCATAAATAGGTGACTCTTTGTAGAGCTGATAAAAACTGTAGATAAAGTCTTACCGTAGCAAGTGGGTGCTATAAAATGTACTACTGCGTAAATATTGACTACATAATTATCAGAACTGACAGCCCCAAATTTGCATTTTGATTTGAAATGATTTATTATATATTTGTATGTTACTTCCATCCACATTTATTTGAAATCTAACTCCAGTGTACGTATTTGAGAAATGTTCAGTAAGACCACATCTACATAGGGAAAATGCCAGTTTATGCCATTTTTTAAGGTTTTTTTTCCCTATACAGTGAGAGGCTGTTGGGAGAGCACTGTTCTTCCTCTTTGGCTGTGCAGTGGGTACTTGAAAAGTGCCAGAAACTGCAGCAGCTCAGCTTCATCACAGCAATTCACACAGACCTCGTATCCCTGTGCTAGCTCACGCACTGCTCAGGTGGGGAAACTGCCTACATGGTCATACTCCAGATGGCTGGCGGGCACTTAGCATGGCTAACCCCCCCCTAGTCAGAATGTGGCTGTCAGGAGCCCTGGTCTCTTTTCTGATTCTGTAGACAGTTAAATGTCAAATAGCACCGTCTCACACTGCTTTCTTAGTAGTTCTTTGGGTCTCATTCCTTCTAGCCCACCCTGATTCTTCCAGACTTTCTGCTTTTCTGACATTCTCTTTTAGTGAAGTTGGTTTGTTTTTTGCCTTAACTTTACTATCTCATGTGTTACATGAAAAGAAGAGAATCAGAATATAGTATTTTATTATTATTATTATTATTTTTTGGTGGAACTGGGGATTGAACTCAGGCCCTTATGGTTGCTAGGGAAGCACTTATTCCTCTGAGCCATCTTCCCGGCCCCCAGAGTATAGTATTTTAGCATTTTATTTATTTTCTTGATTGAAAAATGCAAGTGCACTTTCTAATAATTGAAGCTACTGGCATAAGCTTTGTGTTTTTCTTTAACGAATATACTTGTAAAATTTCTTATTTCCTTTTCCTTGCTTTAAAAGACTGTACTTTCTATGCATTTGTTGGGTTTGGTTTGTTGTTTGGCTTTGTTTGTTTTTTGTTGTTGTTTTTAGATGAGGTCTCACTGTGTAGCCTAGGCTGGCCTGGAACTCAGGGCATGCCTTCTACCTTCCAGCTACTGGGACTGAAGCATGCACCACTGTGCCCGGTGTACACATTGGTTTTGAGCCTCAGATGAAGCACTGTTTTCTCTTAAAGCTCACTGAGTTATTCCCTTGCTCTTAAACTGAATGATTACAAATCTTGGTGAGAGGCCATTGGCTTCCCTTGTAGATGTCTTGGTGTGGTTCATGTGTCTCTGTGTGGTGCTGTGTCTCTATTTGCTGTGCTGATTGCTGGGAAGACCAGGTGGCCCCCAGCTGGGGCCGACCTCTGAAGTGGGCCAGCTGACCTGCAGTTCTCTCTGTAAACTGTCTGTTCAGGGTTGTGCAGATCATGTTCATTAGCTTTGTTCTTAGAATGCTCCGTCCAGTTGAAAACCAGGGATAGATGAGCCATGCCCAGGTAGATTTTGTGATTTCCTGTTATGTTTAGCTTTCCATATTGTTCTTTTCTCTAAGATTCATCAGCAATAATTGCTGTGATTTCACCGTGGGTCAGAACTGAGACTAATAAACTTTTGAAATTCATTTTCTGTGTAGTTTGTTCAGAGTTTTATGTTTACAGACTGTTCTGCCTGAACCATTAATTAGCAGCAAGCTCAAAATCAACTCCATCTTTACATTTCTACCTAAGTTCCTTCCAGTGATCTCTGAGTCTTCTTTCTTCTCTGTGTTCTTGATATCCAGATCTGATCCAGGGCAAGGCCTGTAACAATCCTGTTTTCTACATTTAAGTGAGCTTTGCTAGAGGATAGATATTTGTGATATAAGAACCCACTGCCAAAGCTCTAGAAACACTTGTACCTGCCTTGGCACATCTTACTGACTCCTGGCCCTGGCACTTTCCCTTTGACTTTTAGATACAGTTTAAATGTTAGTGCATTCATATTTGTGCATCCTGTTTTAGAATTGTGATCTCCCATGTGCCGTCCTGCCCTGACCCCTCCAACTTTTCTTTTAGTTTAAGTGGTGTGTAAGACCTGATCTACATTTCCTTTTAGGGTATCTCTTCCTTCCCAGGGGACAGGTTAGGGATACACAGCCAGTGTACTTGCCGGTGAACATTTTGAACTAAGCTCAGTGGGCTCTTCTGAAGTAGAATCCACAACCTGAATGCATTTTGTAGTGGGAATGGACTGTGCTGATGAGAGCTGAGAATAGGGCCCTGCCCCTCCTTCCAGTTAGTTTACTTCCTAAACTCGGGGACCAGTCATCTTTCCCCACTTTCTGACTTATTTCCTGGGCTCTTAACTCTGCTGTGCCTCATTCCATTCTTGAGTAGGCTTTCTCTAGGGTCTTTTGTTAAAGTTCTATTTAGTAGTCAAAGTCAGGTGGACATAGTTAGAAGTCAGGCAGACTGGTTTCTGGCTCAGCTGGAGGCAAGGAGCGGTGCACAGGGGTGGCTTAGGGCCTTCCTCCACTCTGGGAACAGGTCGTACTGACTGTACTAATTGAACCTGAGACTTCTGCCTCTGGGACTGGTTCTGTACCTGGTTTTGCATTAAGTTGAAGGGTATTTTGTTGTTTAATTTCATGGAGTCACTGAGCAATATCATATTTGAATGCCCTGGTGATAGTCAGTGAACCAGAACCTTCTGGGTCATGATGTTGCTTTGCTAAGTCAGTTTGCTACAGGACACCACCAAGACAAGTGAGCATATGGCAGTGGAACCTGGTTTCTTCCTCGAGACACAGATTCCTGTGCCCCAGACCGCCCTCCCCAGAGTGGTTACATTTTCAAATGCACGTACCGTGAAGTTGACAAATGGGAAAGGCTTTGGCCCGCTGCTCACAGAGTATTTTGGGTGGAAATTGGAATTCCAATGAATTGAGTTTCAAAATTGTTGGTTTGTGGGTTTGAAATTAAGTTAACAGTTTAGTTTTTAAAATAAGAATCATAGATCCTTTGGACCCTGTTTTTACCAAAGCCACTTAATTTCCAATTAAGAATATATTTTAAAAGAATTTGAATTTATATTTGCATTTATTTTAATTTTCATTCTGTTAATAATTATTGATCTTGTATGTCAGTAATTACTAATTCCACAAGTAAAAATTTAAAATGTTTGAAGCTGTATATTGAACAGTAGCATATTTTAAATGTGTTTCATAATCCTTGGTAAGTAGCTTGTGTCTCTCTGAGGTGTTTGAAATCTCTGTTCTAACAGGGAACCCAGAGATCCAGAAATTGTGTATTGAAGGTGTATCAGAAGCAGGATCAGCCTTGAGGCTTTTTCCTCCCATCTATGAGCTCCAGTTTATTTTTACAGTTTACAGGGAGTGTCAAGAATTCTGATTCTAAGGCAGTAACTTGATTCTTTAATTTTATTCATCAAAGAGTTACTTTTTTTTTTTTTGGAAGCTCTTGATTGCCTCCAGCTCTGGTCTGGATTGCCTTGAGTATGCGGAATCGAACCACCAATCCCAGAGGCTGACTGCTTTTTTAAGCAGGCACTTAAACAAGTGAGCTAGTGGGCGGGCCCCCAAGAGTTACATTTTTAAGGGACAGGTAGAAAGCAGTAGTTAAAAACTGTATTTTCTATGAGTCATGTTCCATTCAGGAGTTTCATAATTCAGATTTGTGCTCCTCATTTAGAACAAATGGCCTTACTGAAAAGTACCATGTTGTTTTCCTAGGGAAGGACCTGTCATCTCGGAGCAAAACAGATCTTGACTGCGTTTTTGGGAAAAGGCAGAGCAAGAAGACTTCTAAGGTGTGGAACCACACTCCGTTGGGATACTGTTTCATACTGTGTCATTTGCAGGTGTGGGTGGGACTCTATGAATCTGCGACTGATAACGCTGTGCGTTGCAGAGAAAGTTACACACCTGTCCTGGTACTTTTAGGGACTTCTTACAGAAGCTAACACTCATCTTCTTGCTGCTAGTAGCTGGTAGCCACATTTTATAAGGAACCATAAAAAAGGATGCATTGTATCTGTTCTGTTTGTTTCTTTATGTAAGGACAAGAGTTAAAACTTACTACTGATATATTCAAAAGGAAAAATGTCCCCGTCACCAAAGAAGGTGACGGCACATGCAGGGCCATTTGTTGTTTTTCTCTGGCTGCACTGTGGTCTGGAATGTGCTTGGGAGAGAAGACAGTGCAGTGTGTGCACTCTAGAACCCATCCTTTCCTTCATGAGGGCATCTAAACAGTGGGCCATCAGCATCATTTGGAAGATTCTTCTCTTCAAAACTACAAAAGAAGGGAATGAGTAAGCTACCCCCTAGACTTGGTGAAGTCGTAATTCAGAACCCTAATTTTTAAATTGGCTGTATAAGTCACAGAATTGTTGCACCATCTCCAAATGTAACAGGCAGCCTTCTATGTCCAAATACTAGAATTTTTGAACTAAGAATTTCTGGAAATAATGGATTCAGATAAAACTGGTATTGTCTATGAAAACCTGAAATATACAGTTGGTACAGCTATTAGTCAACTAATGTGCTCTGGTGTGTCATACTTAATTCTTCTAATGATTCCTATTGAAGGTCCCTGGTGACGGTAGAATAAAGGGACTTATTTTGTTTATCTCTACATTTTTCCGGGCTGAGAGAAGTCTTTTCTTTTTTTCCACAATGGTTGGCATTTATTACTTAATGTTATTTTCAGAGACTGGGGCGTTATTGGTGATGAGAAATTGTATTGGGTGATTTCCCTTCAGGTTGGGGCTGAATTCCCAGATCTTAACACTCAGATGCCCTACCCCTTCAGAGGGAGGGTGGTAGATACACGGTTCCCCCCCCCACACATACACACCATCTGCCTGGCTGGTAGCTACAGGGTCTGTGCTGAGCTGTGGGATAGCAGCTGATCCTGAGGAAGGAGGAATCTGACCTCTGGCCATATAGGATGATCTTTCATGAGAGAGATGTTGCTGGAAAGAGCAGCACTGGTCAGACAGATTGGCTCTGTCCCCTCTACCCCTCTGTGGTTGTCCCATGGCCTGGATTGGCCCTTCCTATCCACCGAGGATGAGACACCTATCCTAGCTCAGCTTTCTTTCCCAAGCCCACTTTTGATGGTGCTCTGCATTGCCTAAGTACTCATGGAGAATCTAGCTTTGTAGTCTCTTTCCCTCAGCTGTCACCTCTCTGCCCTGATTGTTCCTCCAGTGGCCAGGCTTTACCTTGGTACCAGCCCTACCTCCTTTCCCAGCCTCTTTCAGATCTCTAATGTGACAGTCTCCTCCGACAGACCTCTATAATCCTTCCTTCTCTGGAGACTTGAAGCTCCTTTGATCCCTGTCCCTCCTGTGTCCCAGCCCTTGTGGAGATCTTACAGCTGATCTGGTCATGAACAGAAATATTATTTATTGGCTTGTGGTAGGACTTTAAAGTAGAAAGCTTTCCCTTACAGGAGATTAGCATTTCTAATCTTCCATTAGGCTTTTGAGACTGCTGGGTGACAGGTTGTTAGGTGCCATGAGGCGTTTCCACATGGCCTGATATTTCTGGAATGTGTGGTCATGTCATCAACACTCAGTCGTGTCCAAGCAAGCTCACCTGTGATCCAGGTGTTTCAGCAATTTCTTAATGCTAGTCAGGGAAAACCTTATTTAGTTCAGTTAGTATAGATAGTGTCAGCCTTGATGTTGTGCTGTGTTTTTATTTTTTGAGACAGGGTGTCACAATTTCCAGGCTGGCCTTGAATTTACTATGTAACACAGGATGGACTTGAACTCATGGTAATCTTCCTACCTCAGCCTCCTGAGTGCAGAAATTACAGGTTCACGCCATCACACCCAGCCTTGAGCTGTGTTTTGTGTAAAGTTTCTGTCTATCCCATCTTGGTGTATCTATAGTGTTTCCGCCAGTGGATGTACACGTGACTATGGCTAGGGTGGCTTCTAGCCTATCTGGATTCGTGCTTCCTTGAGTATGTGCAGGTCTGACTTGTGGGGGAGGCCAGGGTGTCTGGCTCAGGTTTATAAGAAGTGACCACCTCCCTTGGCTTTCCCTCCTCAACTACATTGCAGTAGTGGCTTGAATACTTGTCTTGGCAAAGACTCTGGTTCTCCTATGGCCAGATGCGAGGAGGCTCAGAAACTGCAGTCATGTTGAATGTGAGAAGAGTGATGCTCTCTGGGAGTAGTTCTGCCCCTGACCTGTGTACTATACCTGCAGATTCTGGAGCTCACTGTTGAGCACATTCTGGTGCACAGTGGGCTGGCCTACTGATTATAGTTACTGTGGCACTTGATGTCACAGGAGTGACCTCTTTATTAAGCATCTGCCTGTCAGATACTGCTAGGTGCTTATGATATCTCACTGAATCCAGTAACAGTCCTGTAAGGTAGTTGTTGTGCCCCTTCTTAGCATTGAGCAAACTGAGGTCCCTCCAACTCCGAAATCAATGTTCTTTTCTGTATCCTTACTACTGCCTCTGTTAATTTTTTTGTTGTTGTTAATTTTTTTTCCATTGAAAATTTGTATTGAACTGATTTGGGTATGCTTTAGCCGTTTCCTTTGAGCTTTTACCAGAGACACTGGTAGTTAGTAGTATATCTTCATTTTGTGGGAATATTCTTGGTTGTTCCCATTTTGTGGAAAAGAAAGGTTTAAATTTCAGGACTTCACCTCTGGCCTTCAAGGTGGAATGGCTCCAGTTCAGAGGTGTGGGGCGTTTTCCTGCCTGGCTGGAGCTAGAGGCCCAGTTCAGGAAGCAAGAGTTTCTGAAGCACAGATGCTCTAGTGTTTGTATCTTTTTCTGGTCTTTCAATTAAGCCAATTGATTTGAATATTTATGACTAAGAAGCATCTCTACTTTTTGATTAATGGACATGAGGGACTTGGCCTTTTATTTTGAAATAGTTACAGATTCATAGGAAACTGTAAAGAGAGGGTAAAAAGCAGCACCTTTTACCCTTCCTTGTGTCCCCAAGCTGTTAGTATCTTCTGTAATTCTGCTAGGAGATAGGACCAGGAAGTTGGCATTGGCATATAGTTCTATGCCTGTGGGCGCATTTGTGGAGTATGTAAATGTCTCTATTGTGATCTTAAACTGTCCTTTCACCATAAGAGATCTCACTCTTGCTAGCCGTTATGCACCCCTCCACCTTCCCTGCCTCCAGCACCCACTGCTGCTGGCGAATTGTCCAGTTGGCACTAGAATACTGGGTGAATGATCAGCTCTTTCAGGGTTTAGAGCTGTGTCTGCTCAGATTGCCATGGTCAGAGCCCAGGATTTGGTGATGATTGTGGTTTCCGTGATGTAATCACTGCACTTGTCCACGTTAGATCTGTCTTACAAGTCTTCAGAGAACTCCTTGTAGAAATTAGATCACTTAATGTCTTTACAGTTTGGTCTATCAGTTAAATCATTTACTTTGGAAATCTCAGAAATATGCCAGACTGAAGAGTATTTTGTGCAGAAGGGCAACAGGTTAATTGCAGGTACTGTGTTGGAGTTGGAGCACTCCTTGGGTGGTATCTTTTTTTTCCCCCCCACTGGATGAAGGACAACTTACTCTTTTTATGTACAGAAAATTCGAGTACACTTAGCTCAGTTTAGTGGCAAGCACTTTAGCCTTTGCTTTCTCCAGCTTGGCAATACAAGCCACAGAATTTGGACATTGCCTCCTCAGTGACAGTGGATCTCATCGCATCTGTCATTGTACTTTGTCCTGATGGCTTCCACCAGCTTAACCAGCACACCTTTGTCTTCCCAGTTGACTTGCATGAAGGCAACAATGGTACAGATCTTCCTGTTGACCAGATGCCCCAGCCTGGCCTTCCCCTTGATGATGCAGTAAGGAACCCCCATCGTGCGACACAGGGCAGGCAGGAACATGACCAACTCGATGAGGTCCATGTCGTGCACAGTCACCATGAGCTAAGCCTTGTTCTCTACCATAGTGGTGACAGTGTTGACACCTGCTCTGAGGACCAGTGGCCTCTTAGTGGGGACATCCCCTTTGCTAGCAGCTTTCTTCTCTGCCCGGGCCAACAGCCTCTGCTTCTCTTGCTTGGTCTCTGGTCTGTACTTGTGGGCAAGCTTAAGCAACTGGGTAGCTGTTTGGCAGTCCAAGGCCTGGGTGAACTGGTTAATCGCAAGGGACACCTTCACTTGTACAGGATGGCCCTCTGTCACTGCAGCCAGATGTAGTGGGGCCATTTGACAAAACTGGTGAGGTTTCTCTTAGGCTGGATGTCCTGTCCAATGCCAAAATTCTTCGGCCTCTTCTCAAACAGGATTTACCACCTTCTTGGCTTCCTCCTTCTTCATGACAGTAGGAGCTGGGGCTACCTTCTTGCCCTTGGCCTTCTTCCCTTTTGGCACCTCAGCTGGCTGACAGAAAGAACTTAGTGTTTGCTTCTGATGATGAGATTGGAGACCACCTTCAGTCATCAGGAACCTCTTTCATTGAACTTCTGCAGTCCTTGATCCAAGATGAAAGTTTAAAATCTAGAAGTATGAGACTGGGTGTGGTGGCGTGTGCCTGTAATCCCAGTGCTTGGGAGGCTGAAAACAGGAGGATCATTATGAATCTGATCTGTAGTGAGACCCTATAGTGAGACCCTATAGACCCTGTACAAAACACATTAAAAAATAAATTATCTAGAGCTATGGATTTAGTCCCTACCCTTCTCCTAAAAGGCACTCAAAATGTCAGTTCTCTTGGTAAACTTTGTATATGTAGCAGAACAAATTGTACCAAGCCTAGAATCTGATCTCATAATTAAGCCTCTCTTTGTATTTCTACATAAACAGAACGTTATATCAAAAAACCAGTTAAAGCCATATGAGATTTCTAGGACATGTTTATAAAGTTTAAATCACTTCTGTCAGTTTCTGCCTCTGTACCTCTCCTGAAGACATTGTCTTGCATATGGATGCTTTCATTGGTTACATGCATCTCACAGTGAAAAACTTAGAGGAAACTGGGGTATTCTCAGTGTTGGGTGCTGCCATGTCCTTGATTCAGTGTTTACCACATGGTAGGGATTCACTAAGTAGGAGCCTCATTTTGCTTTTCTTCTTTAAAAATGGATTTGTTACACATCTTTAAAATTGTGATTTTTTTATAGCTACAGGGTTGATGTTTGAAATATTTTTTCCTCTAAAATGTTTTCAGTGTCTCTTCTCTGAGAGTGACTTTTTATTCATTGCATCTTAGGCTGGGACAGTTTTATATAGCTTTAACTGTTTCTCCTTGTCATAGAAGTTAGAGTGCTTTTATTGGTGCTCAGTACTTCTCCAGCCATAGTGCCTATCAAGAGTCATTGGTTTCTAGCCCAGTTGGCTGTTCAGAAGTACTTGATTAAAGAATGAAGGATCATCACAAATGTCAGCTACTCAGCAAACGTATTAACCTGTGCTGTATGGGAATGGCTGCTATACATGTGTAATTTCTAAATCCTTTCCTTTTGTACTATATTTATGCACCATTAAGTGGAAGACAGTACTTGGGAGTGGAATGCCCCTAAATTAGAGCTCTTTGTGTTTTCTAGAGACAAAGAAATGATCCAGTATATTGAAGTCATTTGGATCCCTTGAGACCTGCAGCAGGCCCTTGTGCTGCCCAGCGCTTTCTGGAGTTGTTTATATGAATGTGTGCATGTGCGCATGTGTGTTCATTTTCACTTGGCTTCCAAATTGAAGTTGAAGACACTGAAAAACATTCCATTAGTTCCTATCTAGTTGAACTTCCTGATAGTCCTCGGATTTTTTTTCCCTCTCTCATTTTTTTCTCTCCCCCACCTTCCCAATTTCCTTCCTCTGCCCAGTGTGTTTCCTGAGTCAACCTTATCACTAGAGAAAATATTCCTACAGTACATCAAGGATTGAGAATGTGTTACCAATAATCTCACTTTGTTGTTCTAAACAGCAAGCCTCCAACATAGGCCCCCATTAAATAATGATCCATTTCTTCACCTCTGACTTGATTGAATCAGAAATCTTGTGATGGTTCTTATCCGCGCCCAGGATACCCAGTGAATGATCACTTTCCTTGAACTCTGCTGGTGGATTTCGTTTTTTGAATCACAGCATTCCTTCTCTGCAGCCTGTGTTCCATTTGCATGTCTTATCACGGGTCCTGTTTCTTTTCCATCTCTGTGTCTTGCATCCAGAGCCTCCTCTTCTGTTTAGGTGGATTCCAAGGGTATTTTGGACCCCCTTCTGGTTCAGCTCAATGCCATAAAAGCCTCAGTGGGAGATGATTTTGACAAGGGTCCTTTTTCATATTTTAAGATGAATTTTTACTGTGAATTAAAGGCCATGTCTCCTTTGTTCTGAACTTTTAAGCTGATAAACTCTTGGCAGACTGGCTGAGTTTTGCAAATGGCTTTTCAGGGGCAGCTCTCATCGCTGTAGAGCCCCACCAGAGCCGGCATCACTGAGCTCATCTGCTGTGAAGAGCTTTAGTTAGGGAAGTAGGAGCTTGTGAACATGCCGAATGATAAACCTGAATGGTCAAGTTTATTGTCTTCTGGCAAGAACAATTTCAGTAAATCTTTTCATCATTTGACCAGTGGTGACAAAATCAATATTCAAAATTATCTAAGCTGGGACATTGGGCTTTAAGATAAAATTTTATGAAGATGTGTAAAGCCTCATTTAATCCCAGAGATCTCTAACTTGGTAGTGTTTAAATGAAAAGTTAGAGGGTAGGCACCTGACCACACGCTTCACAGACTGAGCTGAAGTCCAAGGTGTGGCAGCTCCTGGAACCTAGGGCACTGCTCAGAGGCTGCCTTGAATCACTGGGGCAGGCCTCCTGCTTGTCTGTTACCTTAACCAAGGCCGACCTGTTCTGTTCAGGTCTGGGTGCTGCTTTAAAGGAGTGCATCCAGAGACGCAGTTGGGGACAGGAATTTTTAGAAAGTGTGTTCCAGGCTGGAGCAGATGACAGGGTTGCATGTAGCAGATAGACAGGGTTAAGAAAATGGGAGGATGAGTAGAATGTGGGAAGTGTGTAGAAAAAGGGAGCAGCTTAGTTGGTGGAGCTGGTCAGCCTCAGGTGCCCCTTGCAGTTGGTTTTCTGCAGGAGCTGTCACATTTGTGAGCATAAGCGCTTATGGCCCAAGCCCCTCCAGTACCAGCCTCCTTTACTCTAGAGTAAGACAAATGGAATGGACCATGTAATGTCTTGTGGGTGTGCTTCAGCCTTGTCTTAACATTTCAGGTTTGCCTTTGTCTATGTTTTTTACCAGGCTCATTTGAATGTGAAAAGCAAATGATCCTGAGGTTCTGTAGCTGGTGGTCTTAGCAGATTCAAGACGTAAACAAATTTTGTGAAAGGTGGATTATGCAGGGAGACAGCATTCTTAGATCTATTTTATTTTTAAGCTCAGCTTTTTTTTTTTTATTTTTTTTTATTTTAGGGAACGGTCTACAGGGTGTTCAGGGTCTCACTACTAGATCGGACTCATAGTGATC
>NDGM011077598.1:0-19002 GCA_002564305.1 Octomys mimax
AACTCAGGCCCTTGTGCTTGCCAGGGAAGCGCTTATTCCACTGAGCCATCTCCCCGGCCCTGTCCTCCAAGGTTTTAATGCCCGGCCCTTCCAAGGTCTTGGCCTGGTGATCTGCATGGTAGCATTTTCATTAATAACTGTATCATCTTATTGGCTCCTGACACAGGCTTTGTTTCTAATATGTACTGATGCCATTTTGTTGATACTAGTGTCTGCTACCAGTCCTGAACTGGTTTTAGGCATGATACATTCTTGATTGTAAACACTCACATGTTGTTGTTGTGTGTGTGTGCGCGTGCATTTTCTCTGTGTATCATACTTCACAAGGAGGACATTAATTGATCTCATAGGTTTCCTGTCTGCAAAACAGAAAGCAGCTGGATTGATGCACAGAGGTTCTACTATGTTTCATTTAATTGTGCTTCAATAAAGGATCTGTGTCTCCAACTGAACAATTTATGCTTCATTAAATGTCCTCTCATTTTGCACTTCAGGTACCTTGATTGGCTGGCAGCTGTATGTTGAATGGCTCACTGAAACATGACGAGATGCAAGCAAGTATGTAGAGAAGCAGGAGCGTCGGGGACACCCTTTGCCTCTGCAAGACACTGCCTCTGACATCTTCTTATGCTGAAATGAACTCTGTGGATCATAAATATTCATATATCTGAAAAAAAGCATCTTAGATAAATGAACAAACATCACAGAGATTCTTCATGGGAGGCTTAACTAATGCTTCAGAATTAGGAATTTATTTTTGCAGAAGTGAAATATTTGTCTTGTGTGGCACCTTTGAGGACTATGGAGCTTATAGACCTATTTGTTTTTAGACACAGTGTGCACAGAATATTAATCTGTTAGTGATTACATGCAATCTAACAAGACAGAAAAATACTTGCAAGGTACAAAGCAAGCAGACTTTATTTTCTTAAATTGAACACTATTCTGTACATTGGGATGCTGTCTTTGGAATAAGTTTAATTTTACTCCAGATATCTACACTATACTTTTATATGCATACATTTACTTGAGTTTACAAAAATAAGAGACTTAAATACATGGGGATAAGACTTTCTACATTTATTTTAACATTTTCATAACTTTAAAGAGAATCAGATAGTCTGCGTCTTATTGATGAAGCTGTGACAGTCAAATTTGTTTCTCTTTGGAGATAGCAAAGCACTTAAAATGTACCTGGCTTCTTTTAAGTATCGAATAGTTCAGGATGTTTATTAAATTCATGGGACAGAGAGATACCTCAGTGGACTAAGTGCCTGCTTAGGCAAGCACAGGGACCGGGTTTCGATCCCTGACACCACATGCTGCGCCAGCCCTGCCCCCAGGTGTGCTGAGCCGGCCACTGAGTCTGAACCACACACCTATAACCCCAGCACTGGGGAGGCTGAAAACAGGAGGATTGCTATGAGTCTGAGCTGTGTAGTGAGACCCGGTACCAAATACATAAATTCATTAGCCAAAAACAATTCTTCTTACTCTTACTCAATATACATAACCTCGAACCAAAATGAACCTTCATGACTGCATGTTTATACTACTTATGAGAAAGAGTTTCTGTCTTTGCTGCCATGCTTTGATCTATTCTGTCTGATAGAATACTTTCCTCCTTTCCATTCTAATCTGCTGAAATCCAGGGATCTTGAAACCAACCTAGTAGCTATGATTACCTTTGCCTTATATTTTTTTCTCAAGATGGAAATCAGTGGTTTTTAAAGCCCTTTAGTCCTATTTCTCATTGGTACAGGTTAACTCCAGAAGAAATTCAGCAAGAAGATGGAGACTTCAAAGAAAATATGGAAAGACCAGAGATGCCCACAAAGATGGGACCAGGGACACTCAGGGTCAAGCCCCATTGGAAGGATAAAATAGTCCAGCCACAACTTGACGTTGGCCCTATCTGGTTTCCTAGATGGACAGGTTTTCTGAAAATGGCTTCTTCAGTTTAGTTGCAACCATGCATGCAGAGCAGTCCTCCGCACGCTGGTGTCGGTCTCCCCCTTCGTTTCCTGCGCAGGCGCCTGGCTCTTCCCTCCCACACTGCCCAACTCTCCTTTAGAAAATATCCTTGTCCTTAAAAGCAACAAAATTCTCTGCTCTCCATCATTGTCTGATTGCCCACACTGATCCTAACCATTACCAAACACAGGTGGGAGAGGCTCACACTTCCAAGTGAGTGTTTTACAAGATCTCTTCCCTTTAAATATTTTGATTCATTCTTCTGTAAAGAATTCTCCTATCCTGCATGCCCTGCTCACACCACACTGCTACCACATGACCAGCAGGAGCTGATCCTTTGTGAATCTTGCTGTGTTAGTCACAATAGCTCTCCTGTGACAACGGAGAGCACACGCCGATGAAACAGCCAAGCACAAGGCTGAAATATCAATCCCCTCTGATCCAAGAGAGGACACAGACATGAAACCCATGAAATTGTCCCTGTAATTATTTATCACCCACAATTTTCTAGCCAAGAAAGCTGTGGCCAGCACACGTTCAGAGGTGTGACAAGCATGGCCTTGTGCATCTGGGCCTGCTGTAAGGACACTGTTGACTCGCAGTGACCTTGGGACCCAAGCAGAGTTCTCTTTTGCAGGAGAAGGTCCACAGCTCTTTGTCACAGTGAGTATTTCCAACCTGAAATCATGCAAATATCTCTGAGGCACAATCTCAAAGTTACAGGAAGCATCTATTCAGAAAGGAAGGAAGTTACTACAGAATAAGAAGTTCACATGTAAAAGAGGAAACAGAAATCTGCCGTAACCCACTTCCCATAATCACGTGTACGATGAGGACAGTAGACGAGAACCAACTGTGTGCTTCCTTCTAATGCTACTATTTATCCTGTTATGATTTCTCCAAAAGCTTTTAGTTATTTGGAAAAATTGTGGTGCCTTTATTTTAAGCAAACTTTTTTACACAGAAGGTCCAACTTTCAAAGCTTTGATTAAAAGTTTTTCTTAGTATTAAAAAAAGTTTTTTCCTTCTTTCTTTCCTTCCCTCCATCCTTTTATTCTCACTAAATCTCTTCTTTCTGTTCTTTCAGAAAATAGCTCCCCAAAATGACAAGCTTTAAAGTGAAAATTACATCACTTAAAATTCAGACAGATTTGAAGTAAATACAATGCTATGAGGTAACACATATTATTGTAAACCAAGAAATGTTAGACTCTTTGAGATCAAAGTATACTGTTTAAAGAGGATACTTAAATTTATTTTAATATTCCTTTTGTAACTCATATATGACAGAGCAATATACCTATCAAGAGATATCTACTATGTAATTATTAGATTATTATATGATCTATACTCGTTGTTCACACATGAACAATGTATACTTCATGCACACACATATACACCTTTCTTCCTTTCTTGTTTTTAATTTTTAAAATCTTTCATTTATGTATTTGGTACAGGATCTCACTATGCAGCTCAAACTCATAGTGATCCTCCTGTCTCAGCCTCCCCAGCACTGGGATTCCAGGCGTGCATCACCACACCTGGTTTTGCTGGCTGGCATGGTGGCATGACATGTGGTACCAAGGATTGAACTAAGGATCAGGCAGATGCTTAGACCTCTGAGGTACCACCCCAGTCCCTTCTTCCTTTCTGTGTATGTTTATATTTGCATATGAAGGAAATATAAAAGTATTAAAGGGCAATACCACCAATGTAGAATATATACACATATACACACATACATAAATGATATCTGAAATCCATATACTATGAAGTCTGATTTCTCTTGTTAATATGTATGTAATATGTTAAATTACTATCATATATATATACATATATTAAATATTGCATATTGAATCCCATGTATATCAATCTGTATGAAGCTATTTATCAGAGTACTCCATTACACAACAATGAGTATAGCTCATATAATCATCTAATAATTACATAGTAGATATCTCTTGATAGGTATATTGCTATCCAGAAATCTATTTTATATGTATATATGATTTCATATATAACATATATGAGACATGTACATAGAAAGAAATTCAACTCCCATGTACTAGAAATGTGCCTACATATCAGTTTGTACAATAGTGATAGCTCTATAAATGTATAGATATGGATGGATCAACAAATCAATGAATGGCTCCACTGTCTCTCTTTTGAGTGAAGCCTCCTGTACATACACATGCCTATGGCCTGCATGTGTGCACCTTGAGTTCATACTGTCACTCACCACATCGTCCTGACTATGCCTCTTCCAGGCATGAAGCAGGACTGCACTTCCTCCGGAGCCACCTGGAGCCCCATGACTGGCCTGGCCACTGGGCTGGGAGTGGAAGGGCTTCTCCGAGTGCCCGGGGATGCTTTGTGGGCCAGCATTTGGCACACCATGGCCCTGTTGCTGCAGAGCCCCTTAGGCATACACTGACCTGGAGATACACTGACCCTGAGATGCCGACACTGCCGCCAAGTTGTTTTGTTCATGTGGCATTGGCAAAAAATACATTTTCTGGGCAAAATCAATGAGATATAGGTGTCACATGGTACCACTGCATTATTGTATAACCAGGTCCAGGGGCTGGCAAATTGATCCTGGAAAAAACCTGATACTAAACGTTTTAGGCTTGGCATGCCACATTAGGTCCCTGACACGTATTACTTTTTCTTTTTCTTACCAAATCTTTAAAGTATTTCTAGTTTTCGAACCATACAAAAATAGGTTGCAGGCCACAGTTCTCTAATTTTCATCTCAGGATTTCCTTAGAAAGAAAAAGAAAAAGAAAGGAAGGAAGGAAGGGAGGGAGGGAGGGAAAAAAGAAAAAAGGAAGGAAGGAAGGAAGGAAGGAAGGAAGGAAGGAAAGAAGTGAAGCTGCAACTATTTTGAAAAAAAAATATGCATTATCCAAATTATTATTATTTCAACTTAATGATTTAAAGCAATGCTTTCACACATAAATGAGTAAAAAGAAGTTGTTCTCTATTACGTCTTCTTTATTTTCATGTAGCTCACTCTATTTCAAATGGAGCTCTTCCATGGCATAGCCCAGTATTTTCCAAGGTGTGCTTTTGATCCCCTTATGATCATAAACACACACACACGCACACACGCACACACACACACATGCCCACACACACAGGGTCTTTAGCTAAATAAATTCTGCATACTATGTTCATGAAACCCTCTCTGTCAGTACCCACTGGAATCCTTTCCAGCAAAGCAGTCCTCAGAGCAGGCTGTAGGCAGCCTTGCTTGCTGCTTCATTGGTTCTGAGCTCTTTGAAGTGGGGCAGGGTGAGCTCAACGGCCCATCTGCTGTGACCCTCCCACTCTCCAAGGTGCCTGCTTTTGCTCAGCCCTGTGAGTCAGGTCCAGGCTCTGCAGCTCCTCCAGACAGCTCACTGGATGGCGATAAGAACAATCTCACATTAATGTCTACAAGTACAACAAATGTATGTTATCTTGGTTTCAAAAGAATCATGATCAGGAGAAAGCACTAGGAGGTTGAGTCAGAAAAGGACTTCAGGTTGGTTACAAGATTCTTTAAGTTTCCCAGACCAATTGTTTTATGAGAAGGAAAGGTGTTTGCCGTAGCACTCTCTGTAGAACTTAAAGACGTTTGAAAGCAACAAATGGCGCTCCGCAGAGACATTGTCATCTGTGATAGACATCATGCTGCGCTGGACCGCTTCACTCTCACATGATGATCTTCTTTCTTTGCTCTGTTACCCAAATTTAATTCACTTAGCAGCCCCAGAATGAGTAACAAATGTTTTCCATTTAGAATCCCATTAGAATGTTACAAGTTAGCAAATCCAAGAAAAGGAGAATTATGAGACAATAAAGAAATTAAAGACTAAATTAAAATATGTTTCATATGTATTACAGAAATACACACATACACATATTATAACTGAAAGAAACTTGAGAAATATAAGCCTCAGAACTGTAAAATGTTACACACATGGTGATTTCCCACAAGAAAAAGCAGTGAGGAAGAAGTGACCGTGTACGATGTTTAAGGAGTCGTGAAATGTTCTATTCTGCACGTAGAAATCCCTTCCGACTGAAGTGACCTAGAACCTAGTACCCCCATCCTTCTTACCCTGAGTCAGCTAAATCAAAGACTTTAGGAAAGTTAACCATTCTGTTCTTTTGCCTTTTCACCTAAGAAATGTACATAAAGTAGTTTATGGAAAATAATTCTAGCTATATAGCATGAAGGTACATACAGATGATACACATGAAAGTGCCCCTGCTGTGGCTGGCGTGTGTCATGTCGTATGTTCCTTAATGCAGTGAGCGGTGAATTGGGCCACTTCAGGTGTTGGAACCCCAAATTATCAGTGAATTCCAACTTCACAGATCTACAGATCTAATTGTTCCTTGAACTCTGGGATTATGTGGCAGAATCTCAGGGAAAAAAACATGAGTTTTTAAAGCTATATTTGGGTTAAGTAAGAGAATATCAACCTCAAACAAGCTTAAACTACGACACAATGTATTTTTCCTACAAAAGGGAAGTTACAGGTAGAGTGCGCTAGGGGCTAAAGACCTCCCCATGCTCAGGACCTGTCCATCGCCCCTCTGCTGTCCCCAGTGGTGACCTCACTTTCCAAACTTGTGCTCTCTTGGGAGAGATGATAACTCCCTTCAGCTTGGAACAAGTGTGTTCATTGATCGAGACTGGGAAACATTAGGTCACACATTCCCTAGCAGAGGACAGCCAGGAAGGTTGTGTTCTGATTGGCTGAGGTCCTGCTTTCGCAAGCAGTACTGGAAAGGGAGGCAGAATTATCACAAATAACTTAGTCAATTTGAAACCTGCCTTGAAGTAGCGTCCCCTCCCAGAGCCACACAGCTGCTGACATTAGTCAACTTTCTGTTTCATTCCTACGACCAGCTCCTAAACATGGCATGGAGTTTGCTTCTAGGTGCTGAGCCTGACTCGGTCACCATCCCACCTTCAAAAGCCAATGATCTACTCAGTTTTGAATCAGGAATTTATAATGCGATTTAATAAATATCTTCTCTCATTTGCTTTATCTGAGACAGGCATACAAATTATTCTAGGCCAAGAAAACCCTAAAGTGTTTCTCTTAAGTTGAGAAATTTCAGGCCAAATGAAAGCAAGCATTTTCTCTTTTTAGCTAGGACTCTCACCAGCACCACACCTGAAGACAGCAGTCTACTGTGCCAACGGATATGTCACAAGGTCAATGTCAACAAATGCAAAAGCCTTTGGGAAAATAATCATTTTAGTCTGGTGACATTTTAGGATAAGAATCATCATGTTTGCTTTTCAGTTCTGTCTGTGTGACTTTCAACAAATTATTTTTGCGAGGCTCACTTCACTGGAAAACAAGATGAAGATAGTGATGGTACCCAGCACATAGGACTGAAGTGAGGATTAAATGCAAAGCATCATTTAGTATATGATGGGCATGGTGAGACACTCTACACATAAGTGCTATTTTATGACTTTTATTTTTCCTTCTGTTCAAAGAGGTGGTCTGTCTGTGGAGGATGTGACAGACTAGATAAGAAAAATAGCAGAGCCTTCTCCTTTTGTGTATCTTCAAGATTTCAAAAATAATTTTCTTTTAAAGAAATTATGCTACATTTTAAAGAACTGTAATAAGACTTGTAGGGAACATAAATCTGGGAAGACATATTTCATGCAAAATGATGGAAAGCTAACGCCTCATTTTGCATGTTTCTCATGAATAAAACCTTCAGAACATGTTGATGCCAAGGCCCAAATGTAGGAAAGAGTCCCAAGTTGTTTAAATAGGACTTGGGTGAGATTTTGTCTGATGTTTATGAATTTATGAACTTTGAAAAACACAAAATTAACTGAAATCTCTTCTTTTCCTTATTATAGAATAGCTGTGCCCATACAACTGTAACTTCTATAGTATTTTTTTATCCTATACAGTTGTGCCTGGATTCACAAACTTAGTTCTTTCCATGATTCTGGTTGCTGTGCAAGGAATTCTGGGATCAGAATCAGAGAAGGAATGAAGTTCATACACCAAGCTGTCACTGTACTTTTAGAAATCTATATATGCTTTAGGCTACTCAATAATAGCATGAATTTTTATGTTATTTAAAATTTGTGATCATTGATACTTAGTCAATTATTAATCAAAAAACATGACAACCAGGATGCTAACTCAGGTATTTGGCATAGCTTGCTAAAAGAATGAACTAAGGAGGTCGAACTTACAAAGTCGACGTAAGTACAACATGATCTAGTTTGAAAAGTTCTGTTCTCAACCCAGACTACATCCAGGCAGAAACCTGGGGAGCACAGGCTTCTGAGGGTGCATGAGAGAGTGGAGAGATGCAGCCTGCACCTGCACAGCTGTCAGGAAATGACACGAGGCCGCCTCTTACGAAGAGGGAGGATCAGGGCTGTCATGAGCAGCCACAACCACTGCAATTTTGCAAGTCTGCGTGTGCTGACAGATAGCTCATGACTTTCATTTGATTTAATCTGCACAATGCTGTAAGAAAGAGGTATTATAGCTCTGTTCCAAAGACCAAGAACATGATGCTTTAAAGTTCAACGAGCTTAGTTAAAACCACATACTAAAAGCTAATGGAACTATGAGAGATATGGTCCTCTTCAGTGGGGAACGGGTAAGCATAGGGCTGCAGGACGGCAATGGTGGCCCCCCGGTGTAGTAAGGCGTCCAAGTTACTTTCCAACACTAATAGACCACACCCTACAGTTGTCATTTTCAAAAGAGCCTTCAAAAGCAAACAAAAATGTTTTGAATCTAAAAATGTAAAAAAGTATCTGAGTTCCATGGAAGAAACTGAACAAGGATGCTGACTAGTATAACAATAGATATTATTGAAAACTTATATGGGACAAGAAAAGTTATGCATGTGTAATCCTCCCAAGGACCAAAAGGATGAGCTAGGATCATTTTATTCTCATTTTGCACATGAACATAAAGAGGAGAGGGCTAAATAATTTCCCCAAGATTATACGAATATCTAAAAGGAGATGAGGAACTCTAGTCATCTCCATATGAGATCAAAATCTATGGTGTTATGGAGAAATACTGATGAAATTCAATAGCAGAATGTTTACACAATCTGGTAGACTGCTGATAAAAATTGCACTCTGCTCCTGGTTATTCCATCCTAATTTACTCTCCCTGATTTAGCTTGCAGGATAGTTTGGCAGTAGTTTTGTGGCATAATGCATCACACCTATCAGGAGAGAAAGTATCTCCAAGGGATGGAAGTGCAGACGAAAGCTTGCTCCCAGTTGTGAATGGCATGCAGATTCTTGGCTAACTGCATTTTTCATTTGATTGGTAAAAAGTCACAATTCTTCGCTACCTGCTTAAGGTAATCACATCCTGGATAAAACGCTTCCATTTACCTGCAGCATGTGCTGTGTACACTCAGCCATAAAAACAAACTGGAGAACAATGCAAATTAAGCTGCACTGCATGTCTCGAAGCGTGTCTCTCTGATCACACCTTCTTAACGAACAGCAGCAGACAAACAACGCAGCTAATAAGTTATTTTAATGGGGTGATGTAAGGGTGTGTGAACTGTTACCTCCTGGGAGAGTGAGCGACAGATTCCAGTCCTCATTACTGCTCAGATTAGTCTCTGAGAATTCATTAGTGTCCAACGTGGCAGCTCTGCTGAGTGCCCTTAATTTGGAAGAAGAGACAGGAGGCCTACGCGCCCACAACGCCCTAAAGACAGACGATCTGGAATTGAAGGCTTTTAGGGCAAAGGACTCTCTTGAGAAGAAGGCAATTATTCACCAAGCTTTTCAAGCCATTGGTGACAGCCCTCTTCCTCTAGTCTTTGTTAGGAGGTACAATGGAAAATAACAGAGGACTGACTGGACCTCGCTGGAGGAGGCAGGTTTAAGGCAGCCTGTTTCAAATGCATAGTGCTCCATGGGGCTTATCTCAATTACAAATGACTTTTGGATTTCACCAAAGGGTGACAGCCTGAAGGGTACAGAGAAGTGTAATTTGTTAATAGTTCTAGTATTTCATATTTTGGTCAATAACACATGGAGGGTGGGGAAAGAAAGAAGCAGCAAAGTATATCAAGTACAGGTACAAATTCCTTATGATGGATGTTATTATTATGTATATCTAAAATGTACCAATAAAAGTATATTGCTTTCAAAAATTTTTGAAATCTACCCTCTTCGCAAAACCACCAAGAAAAACTTGCTATTGATTCGTTTTAAAATTCAATTAATGCCATTCCTGCGTGCATAGTAGAGATTTTTTAATACACTTCATAATCGTCACAAAAAAATATTCTGACTCCTGGGTAAATAAAGGTGCCAACAAGCACTGCTCCCAGGTTGCTAAAAAGCTCTCAGACTTGTATCTGCAGCCTTAGGCAAGAGGTATGTCTTCCATCCAAGCAATATCCACAGAGTAGAGACGCCTAGTAGTGCAGCCCAGCTCCCAGCACCGCGGGGGCTCTCACTTGGCCCCAGAGGCTTAGGTGCTGCTGGCAGGTAGAGGCAGGTGAGGGGGGCTCTCTCCTGCTGGCTCCTCTCCCTGCTGCTGCTCCCTTTGCCTCCTGGGCATCATGGATTTAGCACATCTTCTTCTGCTGAGCCCTTCGACAGTCCTTGGATCCTCTTCACTGTGGACAGAAACTGCAATAAGGAATCCACCTCCTCTTGGCCTTGGAGGTCAGTATTGCGTCCTAACAGTGCAAACCTGACTAAGGCACCGATGGCTGTGGTTAATACATCTCAATTACTTAATATGCCCCAAGCACTTTGCTAAGCATCATACATGTGTAAATAATGGCAGCCACCTGATGCGTGGCCCTGAGGACGGGCTCCACTTAATCCTTTCAGCAGCTCTGTATGATATGCTACAGCTATGTGTGTTTACAGTTGAGGAGGGCCAGACACAGAGACTGGGTGACTCCCCATGGACACATGACAAGCGGATGGTCTTAGACTCACTAAGTTGCTCATCGGAGTCATTTTATTCTTATAACTTGCTTGGACCTGTCTTAGAGTACGTTTTGGTGTGCAGCGCTGGTCTTCCGTGTTACGCAGTGCCGACGCTGACAGTTGTGACTTAAGATCCCTTTATCTGTTTGGTTCAGGATTTTGCAACCTTAGCGACAACTGTATCTTTTAAGAAATTTGTAATGATTTCAATTTTAATAAAATCAAATCAAGAAATGTTAGCAGCAACTCAGGTCGCTAAGCCACTGTCAAAATGACAGAGAGTAGGTTTTTCAGTATGAACAGAGTAGGGGTTAGGAAAGGTGGGATGACTTTGCCAGCGATCTAGAAGACTGTCGCCAGGCTGGAAGACGAGGGGTTTGCAAGCCAGGAGGCGGGACCAGAGGCTGACTGCAGGCTGCCGGAAGAACAGAAGTACAGTTTCTCAAGCCACTTTGTGTTGACTCTCTCCCTTTGGCCCCAAGGACCAGATTTGAGACGCTGTCTTTTCATCTCCTAAATTAAAATCTAGGATGAGGTGCGTGTGAGGATGGAATGGGCTGGAGTTCATGTGGCAGAGAAGGTCCACAAATCCACAGTTTGCCCCTTCTACTCTGAGCCAGCACCAAGCTGCATGGCCCAGGCTCTAGATATCCTGACCAGCGGTGTGTGGGGTGAGGCTGCCTGGCCTCTGATCACCTGTGCAGTGTCCCCTGTTTTACGTTCTCTCTCACCTGCTAGATGGCAGGGGCCAATTCTGCCTGGAAGACGGACATTCACTAGATCTCCTGACGGCCCGACGCGGCAGTGTCCCTTTGATAACCTTCATCAGACTGCGACAAGGAAAAGAACCGGCACATTCATTGCACTGGGCTGGTGAGATTTTTATAAGTAAATAACTAAATAGATAAAATGTCCCAAAGAAATGAAGAGAAGAGCTGCTTACAGCAGCTAGAATTCCTTGCTCTGTTGGAAACGGTGCTAGAATCGGAACCCTCAGGAAAACCTACCTTTAACTAAGAGACGGCAATTGCTGTTTAATGGTGGAACTTCGAGGGAGGCCAAGTGCTGAGCAGCCGCAGACGCTGACGTCCCGCTGATCTTCCCGAGTCCCCACATCTGCAGAGCAGAACACCCACTTGGGTGTGCTCCCCACGCACCTGCTGCAAGCTGGGGGTCTGCGCTGGCCTCCGCTCCACGAGCAGAGGCACCTTGGGCCTCACTGAGAGTCAGGTTGTGGTCTGGTAAAGCCACCTGAGTCTCAGGCTGGGTCACTTAGCTTACAATATCTGAACCCATCCTTCTTACCTGTGATATCAGGAAGAAGCACTTCCCCACAGACCCCTTTTGAAGTTTAAAAGTTAATTTAAAATGATGTTTGGCACACTGTTTCAAATTTACACATGCTCAGTCTGCGTTAGCTGCTGCTGCTGCTATCGTGAATGCTTTGATCCTAACACTGGAGTCGCGTTCCCTCTCAGCTGGCTCACCCAGACTAACAATTCTTGTTTCAGGGGAGTGACCCTGGCTCCTTTTTCTTTACATGCAGGAAAGCTCAGGGCAACCCCAGAAGCTGTGTTTAATAATCCCAGTTTTCAGTTCTTCCCTGAGCCTCGCTCAGTCGGAAAAATCTTCTCTTGGTCTTCCTTTCCACCTAGAAGAAAAATCCCAACTTTTAACTGGCCCCACACTCTCCTTTCCCCAAAGCCCAGTGGGATTTTGTGCACAGAGTTAAATCCACGTCACTGATTCCCAATTGAGTACATTGATGATTAAGTTTATGAGAGAAGCCAACAAGAAGCTGAACAGAAAAGCCCACTTTCTGCTACCCCAACCCACTCCATCTTGGCACCAGCCTTTCAGCGCCTCTGGGTTGTAGGGGGAGGTCAAGGCCCGCCGTCCTGGAGGGGCTGTGAGGAGCAGGTGACCTACTATGGGCCAGGGCTCTGGAGGGGTGAGGACATTTGCAATGAATGTTACACAGAAAAAGTCCATTTTTTTTCCTTCCAAAGCCCATAGCAGCAGCTAATAGTTAATGCCAAAAAGAACAAGTTGTCTTTTCTCTCTCATGAGATATTTCATTGCGGTGGGAGCCGGACTCTCACACAGACAACGATGGAACCACTGGCCAGAGTTTACCAGCTCTGTTCTCTCGAAGCCAGTCCATGGCATGTAGGTTTTTAAAGGGGACAAATGGCGTGGGAACAGAGATGGCAAATGTGATGGAAAGAGACAGAGTAACAGCAAAGGAGAACTTGCTGAATTCCCTGGACATCTCAACTCACCCACAGGTCACTTGCAGAGGACAAGGAAAGACAAGGCAAGATAAGACAAGGAAAGACAACTGTCCTTGCCTGAGTTTTAAGGTTTTGGTTCTAGTCAACAGTGCTGTGGTTTCTTTCATAAACTACATCATTGATGAATTTAGTAATTGATAAGCAATATGTATTTAAAAATGAAGGAATGATCAAAGTCTGTCACAAATCTGCCAGAAGAAAACCAGTTGATCTGTATAACTAATACACGATAATAAAAAAGACAAAAGATGTCAAAAGAAATTTTGTCCCAAAATAGTATTTTTAGTGAAAGGATAAGGGACTTTTATCCCTGTAAATAATGCAGGAATTATTTTTTCTCAATGAACATGTAGGATAAATACTATAGAAAAATTATGAATGGTAAGCAAGTGAATACCAGGAAGTCCAGTCAAATCAAAACACATTTTTTTTCAAAGCTTTAAGAAACAATCTTGTCTTTATTTCATTTCTGTATCTAGGTTTCTGTTCTCTACAGCTAAACACACTGAATCAATTGTTCAGACTTCCTTTATATTGGCTTGAAAGTTCTCATTGTGCCAAGAAAGGACACTTTGCCTTTCTTCTCAGCTGCTCGGAGCTCCCTTCTCACGCCGGGTCCTCCTCCCTCTAGAGAAACTGAGGATGCGCGGGAGACGCGTGCTCTGTCCAGCTCAGGCGCACCTGGACTCCAGCAGAAGCGCAGGGTCGCTGTTGCCCGGAGCAGGAGCCCCAGGGGTTGGCCCTACCTGGGTGAGCTCACGCCCAGGGTCAGCGTCCGGCTGGCCTCGCGGTGGGGGCTGTGGCCCCTCAGGGGCCCATTTCCCTCCCTTCCTGGAACACTGCTGATGGCTGCTCGGCCCCAGATATGGGCTTGTTCCTATGGCTTCTTTATGCTTTTGTGTATTTCCCTTTGAATAATTTTAGACTGACAAAAGAGGTGCGGAACTCAGGCCAGAGCGCTGCCAGGCTCCCTTCTCGCAGCGCACACTAACATCGCCTGCCGCTGCCAACCCAGTTCCTCCGGTTTTCCTCCTGTCTTCTTTAGTTCCAGAATCCAGTTTGTGAGAGCACATTGTATTCCCATGTCACGTCTTCTTGTCACCGCCAGCCTGTGCCAACATCTCGGCCTTTCCTCGGTTTTTACGCGTGCGGCACTTCTGCGACCGGCCCTGGAGCCGTCTTTGCTAATCCTGCCTTAGCGCTCACATCCATCCTGGGCTCTTTGCGCACGCAAGGAGCGCCATCTCTCCCTGCGTCCCCAGCCCTCCCCTCCCCTCTAAACATTCCCGGTTGGGTTTTTCTTTAATTCATGCTTTTCTTTAAATTCTCATTTCCTTCCCTCTCCTCCCTCATCTCATGACCCCTCCCATTTGAAAGAGATTTTCCGCTCCCTAATATATATCCTTTATTTTAACTTTATACTTTGGGTTTGGAAACAGCCCATGTGCCTACCGACAACTGAATGGATCAAAAATGTGGCGTTTATATACATTGTAGTACTCCTCCGGCATAAAGAAGGATAAACTTGAGACATTTTTAGGTAAATAGAGCCTTAAGGGGGATAAATGAGACGCACAAGATTAACCACTGCCTTATTTCTCTCGTGTGTGGCCAGATACTTCTTAGGACATCTCTGAGCTTGTATTCATCTGGTGGTTTCCTGTGGTCAGACTGGGGCTGTGGATTTGGGGAAAGAAATTAACAGAGGTTGTACACCCTTCTCAGAACCTCATGTCAGGAAGCGCAGGCTTTGACGTCTCCACTGATGATGCTAACAAGAGCCATTCATTGGCTAGCCCTGCAGACACTAGGTTACAGAAACGTGAACTTACTGTTTTCCCACTTTCCACAGTCGTTAGAACCAAGTCACTGAGTTTAGCCAACAGACCAGAAGAGGGAGGTTAACTGCAGTGTGCGGACGTATGTTAAGGTCACCACAGGAACCAAACACATTTTGAGAGATACTACAAGGGTGTGAAAGCCTCCCAGAACACCTTAAAGTTTCACCCATTAATTTGAAGTCTTGTTAACGGATCTTGCCTGAGACAAATATTACTATGACATTCTCATGGTGATTTTCTATTTCCTTAAATTCTCCTCCAGGTATTCATTGCAATTCTTCCAAAGTGTGTATTTTTCAGATCTGTGCACTTTTTGTTTATTTAATCATTTATTTCTGTCTCAACTCATGGCATTATTTTATTCCATGTTCTTAGAATCCAGTGGTATTGTTATTTATTTTATGGCCCAAATGCTTACAGCCTTAGCTATTTGTAATTCTTTCAGGTTATTTCCTATGTAACTTTAACATACCATATCCTGTTTTAAAAAATTGTTATTCTATCCCTAACTTCAAACAGTAAGATGTTGCAGTCTCAGTTTCCAGCATAATATTAGAATCAACAATTTCGATAAGAAACCTTTGTTAGGGCCGGGGAGATGGCTCAGTGGAATAAGTGCTTCCCTGGCAAGCGCAAAGGCATGAGTTCAATCCCTGGTTCTGCAAAAAAAAAAAAAAAAAAAGAAACCTTTGTTATTTTCATTGAAGAATTGTACTTAAAAATCCACAGGTCTGGCATGTTGGCCTAAAACTCCAGCACTTTGAGAGACAGGAAGATTACAGATTCAAACCCACCCAGGCAGTTTAGCAACTTAATACATAATACCCTGTCTGGAAAAATAGGAAAAGATTTGGGGTGTAGCTCCATGCAAAGCCCTGAATTATATCCTCCACTGCCAAAAAAATAGGAATAGGAAGATGAAGAAGAAGAGGAAGGAGAAGGAGAAGAAGGTGAAGGAGGAGAATAAAATAATATAAGACAAGAGAGGAGAGGAGAGGAGAGGATGGGAGGCAATGGGAGGAGAAGGAAGGAAAAAGAGAAAAGAAAAAAGAAAAAGGAAACCAGTGAGCTTGGACTCATATTTTTATTGGGATGTCACAATTTGTACAAATCCTCAACAAAAATAACTAGGAAGTACATGTGTTTATGTACTTTTATAGCTTGTATCTGTGTATCTATCTATAACACACATAAATATACATATTTTATATCTCTTCAACTGTATATGTGCCAATATCTATACAAATATATGTGTATATCTGTACATCTATCTAAACACACATATAAATATACATATTTCTGTATCTCTTCATGTGTATATATGCAAATATGTATGCAAATATCTGTGCATATTTGATGAACCTGTATCTGTTCATCTTTCTATACATACAACCATACATGTTTCTGTGTCTCTTCATCTGTATACATGTAAATGTAAATACTGCGTATTTACATATCTGTACTTAAAGAGGCATGAATTTATTCTCACAGCTCCCAGTCCACCAGCGCACCGAGTTTCATTCTAGTCTTTTCTCCTCTCTTGGCGCCTCCTCCCTCTGAGCATGGGAAGCTAGCCTTTCAGCATCACAACTCTGGTGCACACGTCCTAGGAGCAGCTGACTGTGCAGGCGAATTCAGCAGCACAGCACGTCGGTGTGCACTGTCACCTCTGCAAGCAGGTCTGTGGCGTGAGAGGAGAACGCTTTGCTCAGATCCACTGCGCGCTCTGATCCTGCAGTGACAGATGCGTGGTCGCAGTCCACATTGTGTTCTGGCTGCCCCCCCAACATCTACAGCAAGTCGCTCCACATTAGCAGGCCGGGGCCCAGTGGACATCTGAGTCTTGGCACATGTGAAGAGCCTGCATGGGGACCTCAGTGCCATGCAGAACAATGCTGTCACCTCTTGGCTACCATTTGGGTGCAATGTCCCTGTCCCTCTCTCAGAACCCCTGGAGATCGCCAATCTACTTTCTGTCCCTGTGGTTCTATGTCTCCCAGGATGCCATGGAAGCAGAAGCACGCTCATCAGTCTCTGTCCACCTTTGCTTCGCCAAGTGCAGCTGCAGCGCGTGCCCACTCCTCTGTGCGGCAACCAGTCACCATTTCCAACATCACCCTACCTGGTTTTCTTCTGGAAGTCTGAGTAGAAAAACATTCGAAAGTACCCTACTCATTCACTTGGGGTAAGATCCCGCTTGTTCTGGGCACACTGTCCTAGTGTGGGGATCGTGGACGTGTTCTCCTCTCTCCTAGAACTTCTAAAATCTGCATCACGGAAAAAGCAAAACACGTATGGGTGTGGGTGTGTGAGGGTTAATCCCCTGTGTCCATCTGACTGACTACAAGGTGCCTGGATTAAGCCCTAGGTGTGGGTTTCTCTGTGAAGATCGGTATTTCAGGGGTGAAGACGACCCTGCGCCATGCTGTGGGGGGCATCGTCCATCCCCTAGGGCTTCCGTCGAGCCACAGGTGGTGAAAGGAGGCCTCTGCCCTTTCTCCTGCCCTGCTGCTTGAGGTGGGCTGGCTCAACCTTCGGGCTGGGATTTACTCCAGGGGCTCGTCCCATTTGCAGGCCTCGGGCTCAGAGTGAACTCACTCTTGGCGTTCTTTGGTCTTCAGCTTGTAGATGCTAAATTAAAGAACATCTCTGCACTCCCGTGAGCCTATTTCTCGTGAGAATTTTTCCCTGGTCTCTGTTTCTGAGGGAAACCTTGAACTCAGGGACAGCGACCTCAGCCAGCAGGACGCAGGCAGGATTCCCAGGGCAGGGCCATCTTGGCTGAAGAATGAAGGAAAACCAAGTAGTAATTTTTTTTAAATCGCCCAAAACAGAGGGAGGGAAAGATTCGGAGGCTACAGGAGCTGCCTGCCAAGAGGCACATTAGGATTTTGTGCTTCGTCTTTATTTTGTTAGTACACGTTTGTACTGCATGACCATGACGCTCCTGGTGGAGAGCTGGTGCGTGAGCAGAACGCGGTTTAATTCCCTTTACCTCCCTCTCCTCGCCCCTGCCGCCTCCAGCTCAGGCTCCAGTTCCCATAAGCTCCATCTCCCTACTTCCTGTTACCTGGCTTTGATTTTGCTCTTGAATTTGTTAGCGCTTCAGGCAACCAGTGAAGTGAAGCTCAGAACCTCAGCAAAGCTGACAGGAAATTAGAGAGGAGATGAGCGGACCCCATAGCGGAGGCAGGTCACGCCGAGCCGGTCCAGCCCCATCAGGACACTGGGGTTCTTGCTCAAGGGACCCCGCTCGCCTCCCAAAACGCAGCGCTCTGTCCTCAGGGGAGTCCATGCCACCTCCCGTCAAGGTCCCTCCGTTTACCATGCACGCTGTAAAGGTGATCAGGCTGGGGATGCTCGGCAGTCTGGCGTGTTGGCCTCGAAGTGAAAACGAAGCGCCGCTCTGAAGCTCTGCCTGCCGGTGCAGCCCATCCCTGCCTCCTCCGATAGAGGGATAGAGGGACGTGTCTCCCGCTGGTTTGGAGCTGCGAACATGATTTTCTGCATGGAGAGAATAAATTTTACAAATGACGACAAATTCTGAGTAGGGCTAAAGGAGCCACGGGGCTTTGAAGAGCAAGCGTGTCTCAGACATCTGTCCTGGTCAGCACGCGCGCTCCCAGAAGTCAGCTGCAGCTCTAGACAAACTGACCGCGGCGTGGCCTGCCGCAGGACCCTACGCCTACGGAAGGGCTCGCGTGCTGGATCCAGCGAGCCCGCTGGGCAGGTCTGGAAACGCCTGCCCCTCCTCGGTGAGGAAGAGCGAGGACGTATAGACGGCACAGGCGTTCGCAGCCGTCTGTTTCTTCCCTGAAAGTGGCACTTGAGTATTTCTCTTAACCAACATGACTGTGCCTGGCCTCCAGGAACGCTCTCTAAAGAAGCAATTGGCCTGGTAATATTTTTTTATTTT
>NDGM011077612.1:0-12415 GCA_002564305.1 Octomys mimax
TTTTTTTTTAAAGAACAAGCCTAATTTCCTAGTGTGCACAAGGAGGTGTGCCTATCATGCAGCTGGCTAAGGTGCCCGACTACTGACCTACCTCACAATGAGTCCAAAATACATACATAGGAAGGGTTCTTCACATGTTGTGTAAGTGAAAAACTGACTAACATTCCAATAAATGACAAAACTATAAACTGCAGGACAAATTTTGTATTCTTGGCTTGCAAAACCTGTTCCATACTTGAGAAAGGACAGGCAAAAGAGCTCATGGCACCTTGTTAGCAGGAGATGCTCGGTTGTCCAGAAGGCCAGCTTCCCTGAAGCACAGCAGGCTGTGGTCTGTGACTCTGTCACCCGTGCACACGCCCTCAATCGGCAGCCGCCCCAGGCACACACAATAAAAGCACAGATAAGTCCTGAAAAGTGCAATCTGTAGCCTTGAAGACCAAGAGTAAGATAGATAACTCTGGGTACAATATTCCTAACGTCCCACAGTCTGAAAGAACTGAAAAACTAGAAGAGGGAAATAGGATCCTAGCTTCTTAAAGTGCTAGTTTCCAAACAGTTGGACCCTCAACATGAGAATAATAGGAAATGCCTTATTTCTTCCAATAAAACCAGTGGAGCATTTGTCTTCGATCTGGCAGTATTAGAAAGCTATTACAAGGCACGGCAGCCTCTTCCAGAGACAGAGAAGAGAATACGGGCTTCCTTGGATCAGAAGTGCAGAGTCTTCCAGAGATTCAGCTGTAGAAAACCATAAAACTGAGGATATATAGATTTAATTACCATTCACCGGGGGAGGGTTGCAGAAAGCTCTCTGTACTCCCACATTTTCACCGCTAACCAGTATACTTCTCTGGTGTCTCTCCCCCTGAACTGGAGAAAAATAAGAAGTTTCCAGGAACGCTATGGTAGAGATACTAAGAATTTCTTGAAGAACATGCTTTTCTTCAGTTTCCCTATCTTTAGACAGGCCTCCCCGTCCCATAAACACAAATACAGAAAGAATCCTGCTGAAGACCCAGTTCTCGTTACAGCCCAAGCAGGGAAGCCTGTTCAGCAAGCTCCTTACAGCGAATCTGCCATTAAAGCTGTCAAACAGACATATATGAAAATACTGCTTCACTAAACAGCTGTTAAGTTTCATGAGCTTAAAAAGAAAATACCATCTAGCTATAGGCTGTTAACTCCACAGAAATCTGCCATTCGGTGTTCAAATCTGATCTGCTGGTTCACTTCTCCCTAAACCCTAACATTTGCTCTCTGCTAGGAAGTGGCTGCTGCACGGTGCCATTAGCAAACACTGGCTGAGAACACACAGACTTATTCCAACTGCGCGTCCCCCCTTTGCAGCCCCGCGCAGAGCATCTGTCGCTTCAGGCTCTCTCATGCAGGAGAAAGAGCACTTCTCAGCGGTGTTGAGGGGAAATTAATGCCCAGATTCCTCTTTCCCAATGGTCAGGCATTAATCAAAGGTTGCAAAAGAAAAGTGTTAAGCCAAATAGATTCACAGTAATGGAGCTAAAACAATTATTCAAAATGATTAATCAGTCACTGTAAAATAAAACCATTGTAACACTACATCACTGCCCAGCCAGCAAAAATCATACCAGGGAGAAAGAACGTTCATTAAACAAGTTTTCTAGGAACTGGAGGCCACAAAGTGCTACGGCAGGTGTTTGACAGCAGGAAATGAAAAAGGTAACCTGAAAAAATAAAAAAAGGAATTAGAGAGACACTTGGAAAGAGACAAGTTCAGAGTGTGGAACAAAGATGGTAGGGGAAGAAAATAGATCCCAGTTCAGAGGTGAGGAGGGAGGAGAAAACTGCAATGAGGCTGGACACCAGCTGGAAGTGATTTTTCTTCATGGGCAATTTCTAAGCCCAAATGTAATTTTAAAAAAGTTAGTCACCTTTATGTGGTGCACAGGTATATGTAATTTAAAGGATTCCAGAGACGATAAAGAAAGATTCTTGGATCGCAGGTAGAGACTGCAGCAGGAAGAGGGAAAAACTGGCTGCCTGGGGTTAAAGCCAGATAATGGCTTAGGAGGACAGAGGGAAATCAAAGGTACCACAGCTCCTCTCGATTTCTGTGATGAATCTCCCAATGACGTCTCCTGGAAAGATGAAAAGCCCATAGTCGGGTCACTCCCATCGTTGTTATGGGCAATGAGGTGAGGAAGCACTAAGTTCAGAGGAATCACCACACAATTGCCTAGAGGTCCACTAAATCTGTGAAGGATCGTCCTATTTCCTAAATGTAATGCATTTGATTTTCCTCCAGAGAATGCAGGAAATTGTACCCTTTGAAACAGATGAGAAGTTTTAGATAACATCAGATTCTATTGGAAGGCCCTGGGGTAATGAGCCGACAACTCCAAGCCTGCACGATGGTGTCTGATACATTTAGTAGCAGATGAGGGGAAGTTTGTTGTGACAGCTGTGCAGAAAAAAAAAAAAAAAAAGTCTGGAGGTAGATTTGCAACACAAGAAGGTGATTTGGGCTGGAAAGAGTAAAGTCTTCTTAGGAAGAGAGAGAACACAGAACAAATGAACGAAAAGGAAAACAGAACAGCCAAAGGCAAAGTGTGCCAGCCTGCTGTGGAGTTTTGCACTGGTACTCGCAGCATGGGAAAGCCTGCTGGCCAGTCAGTGTCCCCTAAAAGCAGTTGCAGCATTTGCTTCAACCCGGCCAACAGTAGGAATACGGCACTATTTTCAGAGTACATACTTCCAGAGTACACATGAGTTTTTCTTTCGAATTATCTTATTCTTTATCTGTCCTCCCAGGAGGACATCCATTCTGCCCTTGTCTTTCCATTCGGTGACTAAGGCGTGCCCTTCTCACGGCTTCTCACCCACAGGGCATAGTGACAGATGCCAGCAGCATCCGTGTTCTGCTCAATCCAGCCTACAGATCCTGCACTTGTTTCCCATCTCCCCTCTGCCTCCAGCTCTTGCTGAGAGCCAGATAGAGACGGTGCTACAGGCAGTACATAAAAGACAGGAGCCCAGCTAGACCAGCATTGCCGGGAAAAGACTAGTGACCTGGGAGCAGGAAGATAAATCCCAAGTGACAGAGGCTGCAGTGAGAAGACTCTCTGACAGATGCCTCTGTGTAGCCTGGTTTGCAAGCCACATTCCTCACTTGATGGAGGCTGGAGAGAGGAAAAATGGAAGGAAGAGAACCACAGTGACCATACCCCTGGTAGGTGCTAGACTAGGTGCCTTTCTTTTCTGGCCAGTTCAGCCCACCCTGAGGGTGGGGGTGGCACACCATGTGGTGCTGGGAGTTGAGCCAAGGTCCTTTGCACCAGCCTAAGATCGCCTAAGCAGGCATGTTAGACCACTGAGCTATCTTGCCAGCCCTAGGTGCTTTTATAGACTTCACTTGCTTCAGTCCTCCTAAACACTCATGAGGGAGATTATTGCATCCAAGACAGACTCAGAGAACTGAAATGAACTGCTCATTGTCACTGAGGCAGCAAGAGATGGAAGGCCTGGGATTGGAGAGGTCACTCTGCCTCGTGCTTCAGGAAGCCTGGCTGACCCACAGCTCGGGCTAGTGGTGCCCCATGCGTCCCGGCTCTGCTCTGTTCAGCATCGTTGCTCCACTCCCCATATCATTTTAATGGAACCGAGTGCTTAACAAAATGAGTGGTGGAAAGGCCCATCATGGCCTGCTTTCAGGATCCCACCATGAAGTCTCCATGGTAGTAATACTACTGTGTGAAATGTGGTTATGGGCTTGTAAAAGAGGACGTTTAAATGCAAGCAGCTACACAGCACTGGAGTGCTTCCTGTTCTCTGGCTAAGAATGAATGCTGGGCTGAGATGCCTCTGTCTGTCTACAGGCTTTTGCTGGGCTCTTCTCTGTTCAGTACTGAGGAGCATGGTAAGCCTGGCATGCCAGACTCCAATTATCCACATTCAGTGTCAAACATGCTTTAGATGTTCTCAACTTTGGAGGGCTTTTTCTTCTAGAGATGGGAAGGAAGCAAGGGCCAAATTTCATCTTTTTGGAAATCATTATGCGATCTGCATCATAGAACCCCACAATCCTCTTCAGCAATCTTGTTCCAGTGTCTGTTTCCAAACTAGAAAGTAAATTATTGACCACCAGGAGTGCTTGTACAAAGTCCAAGTCCAGGGCAGGGGGCTCCGCCTGAGCTATCACTCCCACCGCCCATCAATTAGTGAAGTCTAATCAACCAGAAATCCAGCAAAAAGAGGTCAGCCAAATAGCCAAGTCCAGACTGCAATAAATCTGCTTCTAGTTACTTTTCTTTCTCATTCCAAACTCATTTAGGTACAGAATTTTAACAAACACAGGTGCAAAGGCCGGTTGTATTGAATTCCATGACCAACATGGGGAGCCAATCACAGACTTAAAAAAGTAGCCTCTGGCAACTAGAACCAAAGCTAAACATGCATGTAATTCAACAGGACTAAAGGCTACGGAGAAAGGTCAATGTATCTCAATTTGTCTTGGCATTTGTGTGGCCGGTGCTGTATTTTAGGGCTATCAAAGCTTTCACAAGTCATTTTTTAATCTCTTGACTATGGGGATTACCTATTTCCTAAAGTAGATCCCCCCCACCAAAAAAAAACAAGAAGAAGAAGAAGAAAAAAGTTGCCCAAATGCCATTGAATTACTAGTGGAAATCTCAATAGCTCTGAGAGTTGATTGCTAATACTCTTGTACTTTTTCACTTTATTTGTGACTCTCTGTATTGTTGACCCAAACACCTTCTACTGAATTGTAGTGAACAAATAATACATTACATATACTAAAGCATAGAATTTGATAAAGTTTGACATGATTTTACATCCATGAGACCATTACCATAGTTACATATGTTTAGTGAGAGAATATATATTTGTTGACTAATGAATACATGCTTGTCAAGGACAGCTAATGAACATATGATAATGAAGACTCCCCAAAAGTTTTTTATGCCCCTGATATTGCCTCCTCCTACCTTTCTTGCAGCTTTGTATCTGCCACAAGGAAAACACTGATCCGTTCTCTGCTACAGTGTATTAGCTTTCATTTACTAAAATTTTATATAAAAGAAACCATACAGTTATGCTCTGCTCTTACAGTTATGGTCTGGCTTCCTGACCCAGGATAGTTATTTTGAGATTCACATACGAGGTAACCTGTGTCAATGATTTGTTTCTCTTTGTTGAGCACTGTCCTTGGTCTGACTATACCACAGCTTCTTTATCCAGTCACCTGTTGATGCATATTAGGCTTTTTCGGATTTGGGACCATAAAAAATAAAATTCCTATACATTCATGTAGAAGTTTTGGTATCAAGCATGCTTTCTTTTCTAGTACCAGAGTGATAATTGTAATTTTTTTTCAGAAATGTTTTGAAAATTCTTCATACCTTTGCACATTTCCACCAACTATGGATGAGAGTTCTAGTTCCTCCATATCTCCACCGATGTTTGAAATAGTTACTTTACTGACCTAATAATAACTGGGTAACAATGTCTCACTGTGGTCTTAGTTAATATTCCCCAAATAATGATAATGTTGAGTATATTTTCAGATGCTTACTTTTTTTCACATATCCTTTCTAAACAGAAGTATTTGCTTCCATCTTTTGCCTATTTTGGGGTTATTTTCTTATGATTTAGGTCTTACAGCTCTTTATATTTTGAATGTAAATCCTATATCAGATCTATAATTTACAAATTACATGTGTATACATCTTTTATTTCTTGTAGCAGTGTCTTTTAAAGAGAAGTGTTGAACTGGCCAGATAGCTCAGCGGATTAAAGCACCTGCTTAGGCAGAGAGGGGTTGGAGGTTCGATTCTTGGCCTGCCGTGCCTGCCGTGCCTGCCCCACCCCCAGGGTGCATTGAGATGGTGATTGAGACTGGCTGTCGTAGCTCACACCCATAATCCCAGCGCTTGGGAAGCTGAAAACAGGAGAATCACTAGAAGTCCAATCTGTGTAACCAGACCCTGTAGGCCCTGCAGACCCTGCACTAAATACAAAAAATAATAATAATAATAAAAGAAAAATAAAGAGAAGTATATTATTATCAAATGTTTTTATTGATTATCTCTAAAACATATTCTAAAGCTGAGGTAATCAAGCCTACATGTCATTGGAGCAAAGAAAAACAAATAGTATAAGAGATTAGAGTCTAGAAATGTGGAATTATAAATTATAATGTATAAAGACAGCTGCCTTTCCAACAGGCACAAAGGCAACTGAGTGCAAGGGGAATTCTTTTCAGCAACAGTGTTAGAATAATTGATAACCCATACTGTGAGAAAGCTTCAATCCATATTTAAGGGGAGTTATATTCCAAAATGTCTATGTTAAAGCCCTAACACCCAATACCTCAGATTGTACTATATTGGGAGACAGTCTTTAAAGTAATGAAGTTAAAATGAGGTCAATTAGAGTAGACCCTAAACTAATATGACCAATATCCTTGTAAGAAGAAAAAAATAAGACACAGACAAGTACAGATGGATAAACCATGTGGAGACAAAGAGAGAAGATGCCCACCCCTAGGCCAAGAACAGGGGCCTCTGAAGACAAACTCCCTGACATCTTGACCTCAAACGTTTAGACTGCAGAATTGTGCAAACATAAATTTCTGTTGTTAAAGCCAGTTAATACAGCTTTGTTACCGCAATCTTAGCCAACTAACACACCATACCTGTCTCTGTATCAAAAAATTGACTCAATAGGGGTCCTAGATTTAAGTTTAAAAACCAAAATTTCAAAAACTTCTAGAAGAAATTCTTATGACTTAGCATCATAGTATTTTTCTTAGATTACAATACTAAAAATTATTCAAAAGTTTTTAAATGATAAATTCATCCTTCTTAAGCATTTTTCCTGTTCAAAAATATCCTATACAAAGCCTCCATCTGTAAAACATACGGTAGAACTTCTTTTCAGGGGAGAAGAGATCTGGGTATTGTTTGATTAATCCTCTCCTCACCTTTCTTTATAGCTTTCTAAGATGCTACAGCATGTGCAATCACAAAGAATAAACTGTGCAAACCATGGGACTTTATTAACATGATGTTGGAGTCCACTCAAAGTAACCACTAAGTTTTACTGAGATGTTATCATGTGTTGCATAATGTGGTCGATACATTGTTATATTATTTTCTTTTTTTAATTCCATGACATAGTTATTATTTACATTCACACGTGAGGAAACAAAAGGCTTTCAGAAATGGTCCTAACAGACTTGGAATCTGGACCTACCTTTGACCTCTGAGCCCAGGTCTTTAGAGTTCCAGTGATCCAAGACACCTGACACATAACAATTTGAAACCAAATGCAAAGCAGAAGACCAGAAAGTTCACACAGCTATAAACCATGTATACAAAATTATTGTCTATTCTTAAAAAAAATCTTATGTTTCCCTGGAAAAATAAACTCCATTACTAATTTGTAATGACTATCCAGGATAGGACAGTAGCATGAGGTCATGGTAGTACATGGTCGCATGACAGTGACAGAACAAACATCTCTGGGAAGCTTCCCACCACATGCATGTTTGTCCCTATCAAGCTAGTGGCACACGGGCATCTGCGGGTAAGGAAACCCATTTTGTTAAGGCCTAAGCTGCACTAGAAGAGGGACAGATGAGCAAACTTGTTAAAAATATATAAAGGTCATGCAAATGGAAAAGAGACTGAACTGTGATTAGATTCCATTTTGATGCTATTAGTGGATTTACGGTAATACCTCAACTTCATCAAGTCCTGAGCTCAGTATGTACTACTTCATTTAATTCCTGCGACAATCCTGTGAGCCAGGTATCATTAACCAAATGCAATAAGATGAAAAAGGGGCTAGAGAAAATAAATAATGTAGTCAAGGCTACACGGTAAATAAGGGACAAAGCTACAATTTGCACCCATATTAGTGACTGCAAGGCTGCCTATGTCCCTCTGGGAGAGGAAGAACAAAGGAAACAAAAGAACAGAAAGCTTGGGCATGTTCCCTTGTAACTTCCCCACCTCTATTCCCCATTCCTTCGGGGAGGCATTCACATTACCCCCACCCCCCACCCCCGCCCCAGGGAGTTTCCTCTGGGAGAAGTGAGTTCTGGAAAGCTGGGGAGGAAATCTAAGAGGGGTTTAGATCCCAGGTGCCTTTCTGCCCAGAGGCAGCCAAGTCACATCTGCAGCCCGCCCCAGCTGGCAGGGTAGCCACATCTGAGGAGCGCAGGCTGGCCAGCACTGATCTGGAGCCCAATGTGTGTCCTTCTTCCCACGCGCCAGGAGCCCAGCCTGCAAGCCTTCCAGGCTCAAAACTACCTTGGACTGGAAGGCCTGAGAAGGACAGAAGGAGCATGTTGGCAGCGGTGCAGCACTGTAGACCAGAAGGGAGGTTTTCACCTGAAAGTCATTAACAGCGGCCTATTCCTTATGAAATGTCTGACAAGATGCTCAGCCACCCAATAGTTTAATCAGCACGCATCCTGAGGAGGACATTTTTACAGCTTTTGTTTTGCTAGTTAGAAGACTTTGCCTCTCTGACATAATTATAAGTTCCATATTTTTGCCCTATGGCTGAAATGTAAATCATTTCTTGGTGTACCGCAACTTCCCAGCACTGACTATATAAGGCAAGACTGCACAGCATTCAAAATTAAAAACATCATTTTCCTAAATGTGTGCATCATTATGCTGCTTACCGATGTGTTTTTGCTGGTTAAGTCCCAGTTCCTATGCATTTCAGTCAAAGGCCCGCTGGCATCGCGACATAAGCTGATGAGAACAGCCTACAACTCGCCATGGTTTTTCTTCTCTTAGGGTTCTCTTACTAGTTCTTCAGGGCATACTTTATGAGGCTCCAGAATGCCAACTCTGACACCTCATAACTGGCAGGGTGAAATTCATGTCCATTAGGTAAGTCCTCCCTAGGCCTTGGGAAAATGGGCCCAGCCCGAGAAGGCACGTAGGAGTTAATATGGGCTGTAAGCTCAGACAAGTTTATGAAGGCAAACATTTCTCTTCATCCTTCAGAACTCGTGTTTCCTCCTTCATCATATGAGAGTGATGCGACCAGACTTAGGTGATTCTCACCATCTGAGCTTCTAATAGCCACCAGGACATAAATCTGGTGTTCTTTAAATGTTAGTTCCCTCCATTTTCTGTGCCCCTCTTACTCGGTTGGCTTCTAATTGTGCCCCTGACAATAGGTCCCAGACCCACAGGAGTCACAGGAAGAACAGAGTTCGGAACCACGTGCAAGACATTATGAGCAAGAGTATGGCTTGCTAAAAGCTCTGCTGTGCTGACCATCTTCTTTGGTTTGATACAATAAAGCTAATAGGGTTCCACAGAGCTAGAAGCAGGGAGTCTAAACTTAGGGGCACCTGGTTCCAGCTGCAGCTGTACTAGGACTGGCTGTGTGATCTCGGTTAAATTCCTTCATCTCACTGAAGTATAGTTTCTTTGTGTACAATTAGGAGAATAGCAGTAACGCCTGCTTTGCAGGTCTATGAAGAGCATTAAATAAGAAGACACATGCCAAAGGTCTAACACCACAGCTGGCATGCTGCAGACACTCAGAGCCAGCAATAGTTGCTGTAACAGCAACTTATGCCATACGAGCCAAAGACAGGGTTCCTACTCAGCCTGTTCTGCATTATTTACTGTACCTTGGATAGCCATTTAAATGTCCTGCATCTTAGTCTCCTCATCTGTAGACTAGGAATGATAGACTCCTAGCATTCTTCACAGGACCATTGGGAGCACCAAATAAAATAATTGGGTGTAGAGCACTTTGTGAAAGATACGGTGTAGAAAAATTTAGAAGGCATGATTATTACTCTACCCAATGCTATAGAAATGTTAATGGTTGCTAATCATAAGGTCCTTAGGTTCATCCAGAAACCAAGTTGGTCTGAATAACACTTAATGGAGGGGAAAAAAGTCAGCCCAGAAGCATCCATTAGCCAGGAAATCACACTTCAAAGAAGGGCTTTAATGCTTCATACATATTTATGGAGTCTATTTTTGATTTGGAAATTCAACAGCCCATTTTTCTAATACTAAAATCTCTTCTCTCACTAGAGATTTGGAAGAAAGAAATGAAAGGAGACAAAAGGATAAGCTGAGCCTCCAAAAGCAGATGAAAGGTGGGGCAGGGATGGAGCCCAGTGAGCAGGTGAGTGAGTCTGTCCTGCAGAGTCCAAGAGCTGCACACTCCTAGCCCCCGGAGACAGGACTAGATAGGACACCAATTCCCTGCTAAGAGACCAGGTGCAAGGGGAGGGGCTGCCATCCTGGTCATCGGGTTCCAAGGTCATCAGGTTCTTTTCCAGGGCTTGCCTCTGGTATAAGAAAGTGTGGCAGGTGTTCTGTCTTCTTCATGCAGCTGACTGGTGTATTACCAGGTGTGACTTCAACATCTGTCACCTGGGAAACATCAGAGGCCAACATACCTCTACCATTACGGAAGTGGTTCACAATCTAATTGGCCATCCTGAGGGTATGATGAGTAATTCCCAACATAGACAGTAGGCTGGGATGTGAAGACAGCAGGAAGACTCATAAGGGACTTGTGGGATAGAAATGCTCAGGAAGAACACAAGAGGAGTTAAGTGAGAACAAATTCAACCCTAGGATGGATTAAAATCACAAAAACAAACACAAAATATGCAAAGCAAAATAATACAATAACAACTGCAGAGAAAATCAAAAGGACCACCTGAGAGGGCCAGGTCACCAAACTCATTAAAAGGCTAGCACTCATGTGGCAGGGAGCAGGTGACAAATTAGATGTATACAATGCAGATCCCTCCATTCCCCTTAACTAAAAAGCAGGGACACACCCATCCACAAATGTGCACACACATGCAGGGACACACACACACACACACACACACACACCCCTTCAAAAGTCAAAGATCTGAAAAAAAGCCACTAACCATGGCTAAAAACAAAACATTCCAATTGATTGGCAGTTCACTTCAACTATAAATCTTATAATTTGTCCTCGTAAGCAGAGAGAATGGGTGCCCCTAAAGAAGACAGGAAAAGATCTTGATGACCCCTTTACAACTAGATTTGCACCAAGTTTCCTAAGTAGGGGCTACAGTGTCAGAAATACGGTAAGCAGCTTCTGACTTCCTGGCTGCTGTGTTTCCTTCCATCATGGACTCGTACGCCAACCAGTCCTCCTGTCCCATGAGCTCTGGTTATCTAAGTTCCTTAATAGCAAGATGATAAGTACAAGTGGAAGCATAGAGATTTAGAAAAACCTTTAGAGATAAGAACAAAGAAATCACCTTCTGGAAGAGCATGTGAAAGAGTATGTAATACTTTATTCTATCTAAATAGTTTAAATTGCATGCAGCTTTATAGTTTGAAAATACAAGCACTGTTTTAAGGGGTGAGTGCAACACTTAAATCTGGGTAGACGGGTGTCTATTAGACAACAAGAAAGGAAATAGCAAATTAAAATTTTTGTTTTCACCTGAAAAAAAAAAAGCTAATAGTAAGTAGAGCAAAAAAGAACCCATATAATCTTTTTGCTAATAAAGACAAAGTCTGGATGTATCACAAATCAAGGATGAGGAAAGAGAAAAAGAACCCAGGGTGAGAGTCTCAAAAACAGTGATATTCTAGCAAAAGACAAAATGAGTAATACTCTAAAACCTCTTAGAAATAAAAACTTTTATTAAAAACCTTTCTCCAATAGGTTAAAATTTAAAATATACTTTTGTCCTTATAAATGTGTCACAGCTCACTATTCCCAACAAAAAATACAGTAAATAGAAAATAAACAGTAAATATTTAAAACAGCAAAGAAGGGGTTAAAATTAGAGAAGATGGAACTTATGCTAGAGCAGGGCTTCTCAAACATTCATGCACAGGTGAGTCACTTAGGGACCTCGGTAACTGTACATTTTGATTCACAGTCTGGAATAGGATCCAAATTCTGCCTTTCTACCAAGCTGTTAAGGATGCTGAGACTGCTGGTCTAGAGGCTGCGTAAGGAGACTACAGAGAACAACCTTGAAAAACTCTCCCAGAATACAGAGAAGCAAAATTATGAGAAGGAAGATGATAAGAGGGATGAACACTGAACTAACCTGGTGAACCAATGCTAGAGAGAAAAGAGCAGGACTGACGGCAATACACAGAGCAAAGGGAACTGGGGAAGAGGGACCAAAATGAGACAATATCCCAGCTTGACCCAAAACCACTGGACAATCACATGTCGATAAATTTCTGAATTTTATTTTGAAGAGAGAGAGAGGGGAGGGGGGGAGAGAGAGAGAGGGAGAGAGAGGGAGAGAGGGGAAGAGAGAGAGAGGGGGAGAGAGGGGGGGAGAGAGAGAGAGAGAGAGAGAGACCCAGGAAAGGAGAAGGAAAGAATAGAACAGAAGCTGGCTTCAGCCTTCTCC
>NDGM011077623.1:0-32023 GCA_002564305.1 Octomys mimax
TACTATCACTATGTAGCTAATTGTTCCAAAACTATAGCGGCTTAAAAGAACAATCATTATAATTTTCTTATATGGCTGGTAAAATAGATCAGTGGATTAAAGCACCTGCAAACAGGCTCAGGGGCTGGGAGTTCAATCCCCGGGCTTGTATGCCGGCCTCGCCCTCTGGGCACACTGAGATGGCGATTGAGACTGAGCATGCTGGTGCGCGCCTGTAATCCCAGCTCTTGGGAGACTGTAAACAGGCAGATCACTACAAATCTGATCTAGTAGTGATACCCTGAACACCCTGTAGACCTTGCCTAAAAATATTACTACTACTACTACTACTACTACTACTACTAATAATAATAATTTTCTTATAACTTTATAGACTGGGGGATTTTTCTTTTCTGAGCTGACTGAAGTCAATCTCATTATACTTGTTAAGTGGACTATTCAGTTGGTACCCACATGGTTTCACTTATCTGCCCCACTGACAAAGGGTGGCTTGCAGGCTGGATTCTGACGGCACTGTCAACCGAAATGCTTAGTTTGGGACTCTCCAGGATGGTGGTCTTAGTGTACTCAGAACTTTCCTGATGATGTCAAGTTTTCAGTGGAGTAATCCGAGCCCTTCTAGTGAAAGTTTGCCTTATTTTAAAGTTTTCATCCAGAAACTTGCCCCTACCTGGCCCAAATCATGTGCCAGGAATGTTGCAGAGCAGTCACCTCTCCATCAGCCCACTGTGTGGACTCTTTTGGAGAAATCCAGCAGCCATTCCTGTCCCAGGTGTGCACTGCCATCTCCTTTGAGAGGCACGCATTTGGCCCTACTTGTGATTGCTGTGGGCGTGGACAATCTGGGCTGTGTGAACTGGACGAGAGTGTGGACACACATATGCAAAGCTTGTCTAGGCAAAGCTCAGCTAACAGTAGTCGTCTGGGCTACAAAGTACTATCTTAGTTTATATTTGATTTTTACTTTCTGTGTTTACGTGAATGACTCAAACCTTTTCAAAATTTGTGCACAACAAATTTACGTCAAGCAGAGACCCTCATGGTGTAACACACTAGCACTGTGGCTTTTATCTCCTTAGTGACAATTTTCAATACCTCTACATTTCATTTCCTGAGGATCCTGTATTGTTTCTAGGTCGTTTTCTAAATATATGACCTTATCAAGAAAAAAGCATAAGCATTTTAGGAGGAGACAACACGGCTGAATAAACCAGGAGTCTCGTTCAGAACTACTCAGAGAAATTTAACTAAAACTCAGTGCTAAGTGGAACCACCAGGAACAAGATTAAAGACTACATGGGTGCGGAGTAAATGGTACAGCTAACCCCGCCTCCATGACCTGTAGCTAGGCAGATGCAGCGAATTAAACAGCCTTGACTTGCAAGGTCAACTAAAAAAATAAAACTTTTGAAATAGAAAATGGGAAGATACTGAAGCAAAATGCAACCTCAGACCTCAAGTCTACCCAGAACAAGTCCAGAAGGCAACAAAATAAAGGAAAATAGAAGACACACACCTGGCATTTCTGAAATGGTAGCGATCCTAGTAAAGAAACAACAAATCCATGAAACTATAGAGGAAGTCAGATCAGAAATCATCTCTCAAGGAAAAAATAGAAATGACAGTATTCATAAGGAATTACTTAACAAACCTAGAAGAGAGACACACTTCTAAAAACAGATTGATTGGAAGAGGACAGAAAGCATGGATAATCAATATAGAACAGAGGTGGTTCAACATGCAAATCAGTAAATGGAATACACTAGATAACACTCTCATAATCATCTTAAAAGATACAGAAAATACTTTTGACAAAGTCCAGCACTGATTCATGCCTAAGAACTCTACAGAAACTTGAACTAAATGGTCTTTGCATCAACCTGATAAAAGTCAACTATGACACAAAACAGCCAACTAATATACTAAGTGGAAAGCAACTGAAAGCTTTCACCCTAAAATCAGGAACGAGGCCAGGATGTCCACCACCACCACCTGTTCAATATAGTTCTGGGAATGTTAGTGAGGGTAATTAGAGAACAGAGAGAAGTAAAAGGAATAAGGATTAGAAAGGAAAAAGTTAAATTATTGTTGGCAGATGACATGATATGCTACATCAAAGACCCCCAAAATCCACAAAAAGACACCGATATTTAATAACCAAATTCAGTAGCATAGCTGGATGCAAAGTCAGCAATCAAAAATCAATAGCCTTCCTGTGCACACACAACAAACTCACTGAGAGAGAAATTACAGAAACTCCACCCTTCACAACAGCACTCAAAGAAATTAAATACTTAGGAATCAATCTAGCACAGGAAGTAAAGGGTCTATATATTGAAAACTCCAATACTCCAAAAAAGGAGATCAAAGAGAAGATCAAGAAATGGAAAGATATTCTGTGCTCATGGATAGAAAGAACCAAAATAGTGAAAATTGTTATACAGATTTAATACAATCCATACCAAAATATTAGCACAACTCACAGATCTAGAGAAAACATTCCTAAAATTTATCTGGAACCAGAAGAGACCTAGAATAGTAAAGATAGTCCTTGACAACAAAAACCGGAGACATCACCATCCCTGAATTGAAATTTCACTACAAAGTTACTGTACTAAAATCAGCATGATCCTGGCCAAAAAAGAAAAATCCAAGGATCAGACGAATGCATTAGAAGATGTAGACACAACTACAAACATGCGGAGTCACCTTCTTTTGACAAGGGGGCCAGACATCTTCACTGGAAGAAAGATAGTCTCTTTAATAAATAAATGGTGCTTGAAAAACTGGCTTTCCATATGCCAAAGGCTAAAATTAGACCCATATCTATCACCATACACTAAACTAAGGTCAAAATGGAGCAAAGATCTAAATATTAGAACATAAACATTAAACCTACTGGAAGAGAAAGTAGGCAGAAATCTTGAACACATAGGTGTAGGTAGAGAGTTCATGAACAAAACCCAGACTACACAGGAAATAATCAAAAGAGTCAATGACTGGGGTCTCTTCTTACTAAAAAGCTATGGCATGGCAAAATAAATCACCAACAAAGTGAAAGGCAACCCACAGAATGGAAAAAATTCAATCAATTGTCCTTCAGAAAAAAAGACTTCTCTCAAGAACATACAAAGAATTGAAAAATATCAGATGCCCCATATTCAAAGTTGCAATCCAAAATGGGCACCTGAGATGCATATATACTTCTCAGATGAAGCAATATGAATATCAAATAGAGACATGAAAAAATACTCAACTGCACTGCTCATCTGAGAGATGTAAGTTCAAATAACACTAAGATTCCATCTCACTCCAGAAAGAAAGGCTATCATCAAGAAATCAGCCAATAACAAAGGCTGGCGGGGCTGTGGAGAAAAACAAACCCTTCTAGGCTATTGGTGGGAATGTGAACTGGTGCAAACACTGTGGAAATCAGTGTGGGAATTCCTCAAAAACCTAGGATTAGAAATCCCATTCCATTCAGCTATTCTTCTTTTGGATATTGCCTCAGAAAATTAAAATCATCATATTTCAACAGTATATGTGCACCCATGTTCATAGCAGCAGAATTGTAATAGCTAAACCTCAGAAACAATCCAAATGACTATCAACTGAGGAATGGATAAAGAAGATGTGGTGGGCCGGGGAGATGGCTCAGTAGAATAAGCTCTTGCCTGGCAAGTGCAAGGGCCTGAGTTCAATCCCCAGTTCTACCAAAAGGAAAAAAAAAAAAAAGATGTGATATTTGTATGCAAAGGACTACCATTCAGTCAAAAAGAAGGATAAATTTGAGACTCCTATAGGTAATGGCAACAACTTGAGGCCACATTCACATGTGAAATAAACCAGACTCACGTGTGTAAATATTGTATTGTTTCCCTGTTAGCAGAAACTGAAAACGTAAATAAGTTCTAAAATGTACAATAGATATTGTGAAAAGGGAAGAGATTTTTTCAAAAGGAAAAAGGAAGTAGGATGGGTAAAAAGGAAAATTACACGAGGGAAAGGGGAAAATGCAAATCAGTTATACTACTGGTGACTCTTAGTTCATTCAAAAGTTAGGTTGGTGAAAATATTGATTGGAGCGATGCATATGCTTGCATCTTGTACCCTGAGCAAATACTTTAAAGGTAACATGCAATTCACTAACTATTGTTATTCTCCTACTATTTTGTTATGAAATTTTGTTTTACCTCTTTCCCATAGAATACAAAATAAGAAATAAGCATTTCTTGCAAAATTTAGTTGTTCTGTTGGACACACTTTTAAATACAGGAATCCTTTTACATACTTCACAGAGATTTGGAAGGATTAACTGAAGAGAGGCAGAATTTCTGTGGCCCTGAGACTGTCACAGTGCTGTTTACAGTCTAAATTCCACGAGAACAACAGTCTTACTCTGCCTGCGTCACATTAAACATGCAGTCATTACTTGCTAAGATGAATTAAAGCATTTTCATCAGCTCTGTAAAACAAATAGTAGTTTGTAAAATTGTACCGAAGAAAATGCTTTATCTGGGAGAACTAAACCTGTAAGTAGATAGAGCCAGGAGACATCCTGTAATGAGAAGTGTGACAAATAGCCACAGCATCACCAGTTCAAAGACATTAGCATATGCAACTTGGAAAAATACGAAGGCTCCTGGCCGGCTACATTTCTAAGAAGGAAAAATTTAGTTGCATCGGAAAGAGGAAAATGAGGAGGGAAATTTTTTCTGTGAACCAGGCGGGTGATTGTTCAGCTCTCAGGAAACGCTGTAACCAGCCACCATTAAGCCTCAGGCAGAGACATTTAGGGTGAGCGGTGCCCGCCTTCTGCCCGGCAGCCTGGGGGAGGGGCGGGTTACTGCCGAAAGAACAAGGAGTCATGTGGCCCAACTGTAAAATAGAAAAATTGCATGTAATTATTTTCCAAGCAGAGTGCGACGAGGATGTGAAAGGAAGAACTAATGATGATGCACTCAGCTTGTTAGCAGCCTTTCCTTCTGGGGCGCGCGGCGGCGGAAGGAGCGCTGCCCGCAGGAATTTTTTTTTTTTCCTCCTTTTTCCCTGGATACATAATATTACAATAAACCTGCACAGAGGGGGTTAACGTTGAAAGGATGTTTTTAAATAATTTCTCTGACCAAAGCCAGAGATATAAGCCCGGCCATAATTCTCCCTGACTTCAAGCATCCTGTATTGATTGATTAATTATTCCACCAATGAACTAACAAGTATTGACCTTATCTGGTTGAGTAGCATTTAGCCAGAAGCCCGTAATCTTCATCGATCACTTACGGGGACATCAAAGCCCAGCGTTCTGACAGGTTTATGTCATTCAGCAAAAATCTGTCTATGTTCTGCTGATATACTGACCTTTCATATCCAGCAGTCTTTACAGAAACAAAAAGCAATGACAAAATTAGATCTTGGAAATAATATTTTGTGATGCAAAAGGAAGATCTGTTTCTTGGTCTATTGTCTAGTAGCTTCTGCTAAGATCCCATTGTTCGTCTATTTGTTTGCGTTATAACTGAAAAGCTGTTATCCCCATGCTTGCAATATTAATATTCTAATGAAGCATGGAATTATCAAAACACTAAGGCCAGAAATAATTAACACTGAGGCAGAGCTTCATGAGGACAATACTGAACAAATCAGTCTGCAGGGAGAGGCTCAAGTAAAGAGGGTTTTGTCCATAAATGCAAAAATGTGATGCACAAAATGCCAACCGTCAGCGCCCATTCTGAGGACCAAAATCCCAGACTCACACATCCCAATGCCTGCCTGGCTACCTCAGCATTTAGAAGCGCGTGCTGTGAAAACAAGGGAAGGGTGTACGGAAAAGTCCTACAACCAAATTGTACAAGGGTGGCTCTATATGTGAATGCATTTGTGCACAGTGAGCATAGAGAGTGTGTGGTAGATTCCTGTTATGTTCCTCTTGTCCCCTCACTGAGGAATGAATGATAAAAGCATCACGTTTTAATAATTATTTTACTAGGGATGGGGAGATAGCTTGGCGGTCTAAGCGCCTGCCTGGCAAGCGCAAGAACCAGGGTTCTACCCCTCATACCACATGCTGAGCCGGCCCGTAACGCCCCACCTGGAGATTGGGCTTGGCGGCCTGCACCTGTAATCCCAGCGCTGGGGAGGCTGAGACAGGTGGATCGCTGTGAGTCCGAGCTGCGTGGCCAAACCCTGTACCAAATAAATAAATAATTTTTAAAAATCATAGTTGTTCTAATAATTGTTCGTGTACTTTATTCAAGTACTGAGTACTAATTTTAAAAAAAATAATAATAATAGACAGCCCTCTAGTCTACACAGAGGCGGTTGGCAGCATTATTACTCGGCAATTCGGGTGCTCGCTGTGTGTTCTGTTTCTAAAGACTGCGCGGGCTTGAGGATTCTGCTTCTAACAGCGGCCATCGTGGCTACGTGTTGAGCCCTCTGGGCTTCCGACGAGGAGCTGCTTCTGCTCCGAATCTTGCTTAAACCCCCCAAAGGCCAACTACAACGCTGCTCGTCGGGCGCAGGTCCTAAAAGAGAGTGCATTTTCTCTCCCCTCTTGAAGGCCACCCACGCATGGTCTCCTCTACCATTTCATGAACCTAGTTTATGTCCGTGGTTTGTTTAACACTTAAAACAAAAATTTATCTTTACCAATAGCACTTTTCAATATGTGGCGAATATTTCCCACAACTAACCTAGTAAACATTGTTTGCAGTAAGATAATAAACAGAATTCAACCTCGGTTTTAATAAGTCTGCTCATCTTTATCAGTTCTATCGCCCTTCACTATTAGCTACTGTGCGCCTTCCTATCTACCAAGCAGAGGAGTCGGTCTAAAATAAATTTACGATCAATTCCTTTGCTTAGATTCTGGTATGTTTATTATTTATCAATAACTCATTTCAAAACTAGCTAATAAGGCAGTTTACAGGAAGAAAATCAGTATTCTGAATAAGCCTTTCCTGTGGCTTAAAATGAAATCAAATTCACTAAAAGGATAATATGAAATACCTTTTAAACTGAAAATTGTTCGCATTTAGAATCCAACTTAATAGGGATAGTCTTGTAGAGTCACAATGAAGAAACAAGAAGAAAGGAAAGAAAGAAGGAAGGAAGGAAGGAAAAGGAAGAAGAGAGAAAAATGAGGGGGGGAAGAAACCGTTAGCATTTTTGAGCAGCAACAAGAAACACAGGCTTTCACCTGGGTCTTATGTACCATTTTCATTTCAAGAAAAATAGCAGAGTTCAAGGAACTATAGAAAATCTTAAGTGGATTAGTTAAACATTAGAGTCAGTTTCCCTTTACATCTCAAGCAATAAAATTAAAGGAAGGTTACTAAAAATTGTACAAGGGGGCCGGGGAGATGGCTCAGTAGAATAAGCACTTGCCTGAGTGCAATCCCCAGTTCTAAACAAATAAATAATTGTACGGTATCATTTGTTATGATTTTGTAAAGTGTACACTGTGTGTTGCCTAAAAATGATTCTTTTGGGGTGAGGCATTCATATCACACTTTTCCAAAAGTTATGAGAATGATTTTGTTTTGCTTTTTAAAATGTTTTTGATCTATCTTAACTAAAGAGACCTACATTCTCATATCTATATCTGTATTTAATGTGTTCCAATATATTGCTGCCATTAAATTAATAAAATCAGACCTCATCCAAATTTGTAGTTGGAAAAGAAAATATAAGTTTAGTACATTTCAGACAACTATGAATTTTTTTTAAATTATACTTTCTAATCACATAGCAGTACACAGTCCTACTAGATATTAGCTGCAAAATGGAATCTGTAACCATGCCCACAAACATCTTCTATGTTGTATTAAAATTATTTGCTCTACCTTGCAAAGAGTTTTGTAACAAAATTTTACAAATTGTGATTATTTATTCATTGGCAGAACCAGGGATTGAACTCAGGTCCCTGCACTTGCCAGGCAAGTGCCTATTCCACTGAGCCATCTCTCTATCCCCAAATTGGGAGATGGCTCAGTAGAATAAGTGCTTGCCTGGCAAGTGCAAACGCCTGAGTTCAATCCCCGGTTCCACCAAATTAAATGAATAAATAAACTAAACAAATGAAGTTAATACCTTTTGTATGTTGAGGTTCACAAAAAAATTGAGGAAAAATGATAGAGCTCCTCACCCTTCTCTGACCACCCCCTCAGCTTCCTCAACTATGAACTTCCCAAATCAGAGTGGAACATCAGTTGTCACCAGCAAATTCCTGTAAACATAGCACTATTACTCAACGTCTGTAGTTTGCAATGAGGTTAACTCTTGGAGTTGCGCATTCTAAGTGGTTTCGACAAATGCATGAGGGCAGTTATCTACCATCATGTCATCATGCAGAACTGCCCTAAAATATTGTGTGCTCTGGCTGCTCACAACCCTGCCCCAATCCTGACAGCCGCTGAGCTTTCTACCGTCTCTTTAGTTTGCTTTTTCCAGAATGTCCGTACTTGCAATCACATGATATGCAGCTTTGCAATCTGCCTTCTCCTGGTTGCAGATCTACATGTAAGGTCCCGTCCTGTTTTCTGGGCTTGGTAGCTCTTTGTACTGTAGCACGGAATAGCATTCCTTTGACTGAGTGTACGTATGTTTATGCCTACCTGTGAAGGACAACGAGACTGCTTCCCTGTTTAACAATTATAAATAAACCTGCTAGGAGCACCTCAGCACGATTTGGGTGTGAACCTAAGTTAACTCATTTAAGTAAATACTGAGCAAACATGCTAGGTGGCATGGTGAATGTGTTTAGTTTTGTAAGAAATTTTGCAAACTGTCTTTCAAACTACGGTAGCCCTGTACAGGCAAAGCATCAAACTCCCACTGCACTACCACCCGCCAACACTTGTTCTTTTCAAGATTTTGGATATCTACTATTATTGTTATTGTTATTATTAAAGTAATAAAAAGCATTTGAAACAATAAAGAAAATCAAAAACCCCAAGATGATAGGAATTCAACCATGGTTGTTACATTGCAAACTGTTTTCTTCAAAGTAGTTATTCAGATTACCAGATGTAAGCATGTAAAATCAATAAAAAAATTAAGCATTAACTGTTACTTTCATAAATCAATAGAAATTAGTAGTACAATCATCTTAGCTATCGTGTGTGTATATATTTTTCCCTTCTTTCTTTCATTTTTTTTTCTCCTTTCCTCATCCCAGTTTTTCTTTGCTATCAGTCATTCTCCTTCCTTTTCACAGTATCTATTTTGCCTTTTGGATTTTATTTCCTTTTTCAGGTTCTTACTCTGGGGAGACAATATGATGTTTACACATGTGGGTCTGGTGTATTTGACTGATAAGTACGGTCTCTAGTTGCATTCGTTTACCTATAAAAGCTTCAAGTTTATCTTTCTTTATGTCTGATATAAAGAAAGATATCAGATAAAGATCATTCCTGGATATTTGTTATTGTGAGACATATGCAGTGGGCTTTGAGTATTGATCGGTTTTCAGTCCTCAGTGGTGTATGATGTTACATACCCTTTTGTGCTTATATGTTTCTTTTGTGGTTAAGTAACATGAATAATTTTTTTTAACGAGGACTCTATCTTTCAAGCTCCTGGTTCGTTGAATAATATAGGTATCCAAATGTTTGCATATTTTATTATAAAATATGCAAGATTGCATATGCTAATATCACCATGAGTGTCATCAGAAAAGTTCTCAAGTCTTGTGGAATTCAGCATGGAAAACACAAGGCTTTGGACATTGTAATTGCTGCTTTAATGCTCAGATTTTATCAATGGCAGCATATATTGTCAGTTGTTTTCCCTGGACAATAATATTTCATTCAGTTTTTTAAAAGTGTAAGTCAAATACCCAAATCTGAATAACCATCATTTGACATTCAGTCTTTAAAGTGAACTGATAACTTGGGAAAAAGTGAAAATAAAAAAGCACCCCATTTAGGTCCTGCCCAAGTAGCTGTACTTTTGCCAAAGAGAACCATCATACTTGTGTGTGGAGCAGAATTATTTATGCATACCTGCAGTGTTTCATGCAGGACACTAAAAACTGCATAATAAATCATCAAAGTTCAAACTAATTTCAACTTACTAATGATACAGTAGAAATGCCTTTAAAACCATCCCTAGTGCACAGCAGAGAAATGCAGACAGAACGTAAACAGAAAATGTGTACCTTCTAGCCAGCGGTTTGGCTCGTGCTAATGAGCTATGAGTTTTATCCTCCATCTATTCTGCTTTTTTGGGGGGGTGGGTGGAACTGGAGATTGAGCCCAGGCCCTTGTGCTTGCCAGGGAAGCCCTTATTCCACTGAGCCATCTCCCTGCCCCTCCTCCATCTATTCTGAGTGAGGCAAAAGCAAACAATAAGTTAGTATCATCATATAAATAACATTGAATTTTGGGCCCCCTTAAAGGGTTTTTAATTCTCCCCAGAGTGTCATGGGCCACTCTACACACCACTGCAGCTTTACGTTTTGGCCTATTAGTTACAGAAGTGTTCAGGAATTGCAAAAATATGTACATTCTGACTCTGGATAAATTTGCATACACTTTTAGGGGCTCTCAGGCAGTTCAGACTCTGCCTGTCAGCAATGAGATCATAGTGAATTCACCCTACTTCAGAGGCGTGTGTTTCAGTAGGCAGGTTTGTAGAAGTAGAATTTTTCCATCACAAAACTCATGGAAGCCGAGCTTAAGTGTCTGTTTTCAAATATAAGAGTCGGGTGTCCGTAGACCTTGTATGCTATACATAAGATCATAAACAATTAAAAATCCATTTAAATCATAAGTTATGAAAGTAAGTTTCATAAATCACATCTTAAAATTCTTACTTCCAGCTGTTTAATTTCTTCCCTATTAAGTAAACTAAAATAAACGATTTATATTCTTTCAGCAGATGCAAATTCATCCCCCGAGGGTGGGATGGTCATTGTCTGATGATGTCAGCTTCCCCCCCTAATCTCCTCAGACGAAAGGCATGAAGAAATGTGTTCACATCAGATCCTATTGCCCCCAGCTGATGGACTCGGGAGTGTGTCCTATCCAGTACTTAGCCTAAAGTAACAAGTTTTAATGGTATGCACGCAACGGCAGACATTAGGTGGAATTGTAGGCCATTAGCGGCATCTGAATATTTTTAAAAACTCTTCATCTTCGTCAGACAAACAAATGCACAGATCACGCCTTAATAGTTGCATTATCTCAAAAAAAGAGAAAGTAGCCTTCTAGTACCCTATTGCATGTATATAAATATGTATATAAAGTGACTTTATGTGGATAATAACCCCAAAGTAAAACTATAATTTCTGGCAGCTAATTTACCTTTGTAGATTACAGAGGTGCCTTCTTCAGAATAGTACCTCCTGATTCTTCTTTCTGTGGCTTCAGTAATCAGTGACTGCTCGTTTCCATAGGAACTGGATAACTGACGGTTTTTAAATCTTTATTCAGGGACTGGTTTTACAAATACTGCAGAATTCGGAGTGACTGCCTCCCAAAGACAGAATGCTTGAAGCAGCTGCCTTCAACGTTAGCCCCTTAAAAAAGATATTTAAAGTTTTGTGTGCAGTTTTCACTAATAACACACCAGCACATTTAAACACAATGATCCATAGCTTAAATGATAAAAAGGGATTAAAGCACCATCCCCTAAAGGGATTTCCAAAGAACCACACAATTTGGAAGCAGTTGTGGACAGTCACTAAACCCGAGTTGTTGGTACACTGATTATGGTTTCTCGGGAGTTTTTGTTGTTTCCAATGTCAGGAAAAGATTAAATATTCTCCTAAAAAATCTGTCATTAAAAACTGTACATCTCTCCAATAAGTAAGGAAAGAAAAGCAATAATAAAGTGAAAATAACTACTGGACTACACTGGGCTATTTTGCTGAATTCACGCACCTGCACTATTTAAATGGCACTGGAATACCCATCTCTGACAAAACTAAACAAGAAAGGGGATACAAATGAAGGACCATCTTGTATCTGTATACACAAAATAGGATAGATACACAGCCACTTTCTCTTAATTCAATGAGAAGAAAGATTTGTACTAATAGTGTTTAGACAGGATCTGCATCTTGTACTATGAATAACCACTCTGAAGACAATAATATGCAATGTATTAATTATTGAAACTGTCCTATGAATCAGTTTTGAAACTGTCTCATTGCTATGTTTCTCAATAAAATTAATAATAAGTAAAGCAAAAAAATAAAGTGAAAATAGTAATGGTAATTTCACAATTTTCAAATGTATTCATGTTATTAATGAATTCCATTGCCTAAATAATTGCTTATTATACTGTTCTACAACATTCTTTGCATCTAACATAAATTTAATGTGCAGAATTTCTTCAGTATTCATTATTTTTATGCACACATGGGTGCACATGGATAATGTATTCACATTTTATTTGTAATATATTAATTAATTGATTAGAATACAAAGGATGATCATCACATCAATTAATATGTCTCACTTGATCTGGGACCATTTTTTAATCTCTGTAACTTTCTTTAACACGTTTGCCAGGCTGTAATTTTGTTTCATTTGCTCTGTCCCACTCCGTTGGGATTTCAGCTACCATGTTCTTACCATGTTGCCTGGACATTCTTAGGGCCTGGCAGCTGGGCCTACGCCTCACCTCAGGCGTCCAAGGCTCTGTGGGGTAGCACGCAAGCTGCCCTGCGGGGTCGTGGGATGATGGGAGATCGCCGGCTTTTCTGCTCTGAGCTTCACATTCATTTCAGCTCGCCTAACAGGAAAATCACGTAATTCTCCTCATTTCTTAGGTATATGACGTTACCTCCCCTGTTCTGTAGCCAAATCCGCCTCAAGTCCTCTGATACAATACTGCCTCACCTCACCCTTTGAATAGGATATAATTTATAATCGTCTAATTTCCTTTATCCGGCACACTAAAGTTAAGTCAAACTTCATATACTCCTATAGATGGACCAGTCTATCTCTATTTGCAGGGTTTGGTTTTGAGTAAAATATGTGAATTGCTATCGTACACATTTGTGAGGTCTTATTTGTCCCGCAGTTGTTAATGTCGAGAGTTTACCTTAGATGGAGCTCACTGTTACCTAGCTTTTTATAGGAAGTTTAAAAAACCCAGCAGGACCCAGCTGAAATATTTTCTTTCAATATTGCCAAGCTGCAGGCATAAAACATAATAGTAAAATATACAATGGAGCAAAGTAAAAGCCCTTTGTAACACATCTCTGTCTTGCCAGTGCACACATTTCATAACGTCACACACAGTTCTTCTCAATTGACATCAGATAGGCCTCACTTAATGAAAAGAGACATGAGGCATTATATCAAATATATGTCGGACAGGAAACAGAAAATGGATCGTGACTCCAGGCTCCTGGCTGGAGCAGTCCGACTTCTGAATAGCAAGGGGCCTAATGCGCTTTTGCTGTTCTTCCTTCTAGCCATGAACCCAAGAGGAATCCTGAAAGCCTTCCCGTTTCCAGGCTGCTTGCTAAGCCCCTACCCACCAGCCCCACCGTGAAGCCAGTCAGGAAGGTCAGGAACATTTCCTTTTAAATGAATCACGGCAATCCAATAAAAATGCAACACGCAGATTATGCTCAAATCAATGAGGGGACGCAGCTCATATCAGCAGGCCTCAAGAAACAAAATTGTCACAGTCAGGGGGTGCCTGTCCAGTAATGAGGTGGGGGGCTGCACACGGAGCACACGCCATGCTCTGGGCAAAGGCCCTCAAGCTTCCACAGCGCTGGCTTCTTTAAGTCACTCTGGGGTGTTGCGGCATTGTCCTTATTCATGCCCTGCTCCATATGGGCCCCGATAGCTCAGCTTAGCTGAATTTTCCTGCAGGGGTTTTCAGTGACATAGTTATGCGATGTCCAGGAAATACAGGCAAATACCGTAATGCTGACATAGAGAAATATGTGCAAAAGTAAATAAGGAATGGGATTCATTTAAAATTAGTTACTATGTCCCTTAATCCGAGCAACAGACTTGATGATAAAAATAGATAATATAATATCAACCACTGTTAATCAGCTATTCTTGTTTTGAAAATTTGTAACATATGTATTGTTGTATGGTACCCTGTTTCTTTGTTTCTGATTTTTGTTCTTTCTTTTGCTTTTATTCTTCAAAATAAAATAAAAGTATTAAAAATACAAGATAAAATAAAATTAGTGACTATGGATTATCTCAGACATGAATGTAGAGATTCTTAAACATTCGGAACACAGGCTACCAACTGTGGGTTGTTTCTGCATACTGCTCACTTTAAATGTTTGGGTGAGAGCAGAATTTTTCTACTTGAAGGAAAAGGGAGTGCACAGTATTATTTTTATAACTGTATGCCTAACATAGTTTTTCATTCTTTTAAAATATTTCCTAGCTCTTCCAGACTTCTCTAGTACTTGCATACATCTCTTTCCTGGCATCGGCTATTATTTTCATTCAGTACTGAGAGGGAATTCGCTTACTGACATGGCAAGAATACAAATGGTGACGCTGAGTTTATGATGCTAAGTTAAGCCTGCAGGAGGAAAAGTTTCAGACACCAACCAGCGGCATCACAAAGCATGTCTCCAGACAGCCACATTTCTATGCCAGACTCCCAGGAACTAGTTGTGAACATCAGACAGGTCGTTCACACTCTCAGAGCGCTAGTTTGTCTAGCAGCCACCTCTTTTCGTCTCTGAATTTTCATTGTCGTATCTAAGACTTCGCTTCCAAGTGAGAGAACAGCAATTCTGAGTCCCTCGCAGTTAATCAAAAGAAAGTTTATGGCCTTCAGACCCTTTCAAGAGAATTTCATGCGCAGTATAAAGATTTGACAACAGTTGATCTACCATGGGCTATTTTTCTTCTTTCATATTAAAGAAATTACATGATTGAGTCACCTTATTTAATCCATTACCTGCTAATAGCCCTTTTACGATGAGCCCAAAGGTCTAAAATAATAACTAGTAATCACCTGCTTATTAGAAAGCTATCTGCTGCTGAGGACTCTCCTACTTTCAGTTCGACCATTTATTATATTTCAGGGCCGTATTCCCACGGCTCGACTGATCTTTGTGAGTGGTCAGGGCACGTGGCACAGTGATTCTCTCTGGGAAGACAGAAACCATTTATCCCGAACAGAAAGAACTTATCAGATCTAGACAGATCTTTAAAACACCTGTAAGATAATTTGAATTCACAGCAGTGATAAAATAGCAAACAAGTTTCCCTCTCCTGAAAATGACAGATTGCTGCACTGCATTGAGCAGACTTTTCCTTATCTGATTTGTTTTGAAAATGATAAATAGGTCTTCATAAATCTGGAAGAAACTCGGAGTCATCGTCTACCTAATTGAATCAGAGCTTATGTGAGTCCAAGAGATAAGGACACATTAAACAAATGAGAAGATTTTACATTGCAAGTATGGCTATCAGACTCACTTTTGAAGAATACTGGGTGAAGCATGAATATTTACAGCAGGTAAAGTAACAAAATAGAAACAAAATCAGTAGAGACCTTCACCCTTTATAAATGAAACCTCATTTGAAATCTCAGCTTTTCCATTTACAATTTTTTCTTACACTAAAAACTTATCCTAGTAAAGGACACTGTCATTCATCCTCCAAAAGCATGCCTACCCCTTTGTGCTTGCCACTTCTGAGCCAGTTCTGGAACTTTTCTTCCATGTGTTTGGTTCAATGTTCTGGCTGTCTCCATGTCCTGAATGTGTTCAAAATATTTACATTTCCTGGTCATTTTGATCTTGGGGAAGAGCCAGAAGTTACCTGGTACCTGATCCTCTGAATAAGGCAGACGAGGACACCATAATGCTTTGCATAACTTTGCAAACATTCTCACCAGTTTTATTTTGTTTCCCTGGTACTTTTACTTGCAAGAGCCCAGTTCCTTGTAGCTTGTAGTGAAATCATTTCTTCAGTAAATTTCCTTTCCGCTCACGAGCTCCATGTTTCCATTATCAGCTACAAGATGACTGTTATTTTCATTCTTGGAGGGGGGAGTTCTTCTCAAGTTGCACATCTATTTTCCAATATTTGTTGTCAACAACAAACTTGCCTCCTTTTCATCTTCCTGTCCTCTTGGGCTCTGCCCACCTTTTGTACGAGCTCAAATGAATTCCTCTTAAATCTCTGACCTCTTTTGATTTTTTACCTCCTGTTCAATTCTGCCTAAAGAAAAAACACCCCAGCTCTTCATCTGTCTCCTTCAGGACAAATGTCTGGCTTTAGAATTCTGCTCTAACCCTTGCTCTTGCTGCAAGGCAGAGGAAAATACAAAAACTCAGAGAGGAAGAGCTTGTTTCCCCTCACAGACCATCAAAGCACTAATACCCAATTTATTTTCATGAATAGTGGCACAGACACCACTTAGAATCAGAGTCCCTTGTTCCTGTGTCTCGAGATATAAAAAGAAAATTTGTCTTTGGTGGGAGAGTGGTCGGTGATTGTTTCATTTTGTACCCAGGCCTCTTTCAAAACAAAATAGAATTCTTTCTTCTAATATGATTAAGCAGAGGCTATATGAGATCAGTGAATCCTTTCCAACTTCTGTTGTATTCACGTATCCATTCTTTGTAAGGGAAGCATGGGCAGAAATAGAAGAGGTGTTGCTTCTGCGGCGTAGACCTGAGAGAGCTGGGGCTGTGTGTAGTCAGGGTCTGGGGCGCTGCTTCCGAATAACCGGAGAAGGTTTCAGAACACATAAACAAGAACGCAACGTCACAATCAAGATGATCTCAAGACTTCCTACACCCGTTAGAACTAAATCCAGCCTTCGTTCGGGTCTGGCAGGCCTTTTCCTACGCGGCTCTTGCCAAAAGCATGGCCAGGCTCCTTTTCTCGTGCCCGCGTGCTAGCCCGGCAATTCCAGCGCGGCTCTCTTGCCAGCTCCGATTCTCCCTCTCTCCTGGGCAAGCCAGACTTACTTATCGGAGAAAGCCGGCACGTGTTGCCCTTTCTTGGGTGTTTCACTTTCAACCCTACCCAAAGTTACTCTATCATTTCCACCAAATACAACCTCAGGGATACTTTCACCCTTAAAAAAGAAAATAAAATCTAATCTTTCTTTGACATCACTCATCAGACCTTTTCTGCTGTGTTTTCTCCATAAAACTGTAAAACATGACTCAAAGAGAAAAAATACTATCAAAAATTACCTTTTAAACTAGAAAATGTAAGTAATAAATTTAAGAACAAAATACAAATAATTTCTTAGAATAGCGATCGTGTCTTTGACACTTACAACTATGTTATTAGTACCTAAGAGTGGTTCTGACTCACTAAAAATTGTCAGCTAAATCCATGTCCTTGAATCAAAGAATATTCAAAGAATATTCTTTCTTGAAAGAAAGAATATTACACACTGGCAGCACTTAAAATAGTTACTAATCAAACCAATGGTGAAGATCTGAATAATGTGCTTTGTTCAGTCATCAAATGTATAAGATTCAGCAAGCCACTAGCCCTCTTTGAATTATTTTATCAAATTGGATGTCACAGGCATTCAAGGCTAAGCCCAAGACAGTGCTGCAGAGAGGAATGCTGAAGTGGAAAGGAGACACTGCAACCAGCGCAGGTAACTGTGTGCTAAACGGAGATAAATTGGAGAACTGAACAAAAAAGGAAAATGAGCCAGTGAATGCTGATCCATATTATGGATAAAGATGAATTCTTTAGAGTCCATATATCACATGTAGTTGTCTAATTAATTAAAGTATTAATTCAGGCAATTCTACATGAGTAGAAAATTTTAACTTTTTTATTTTAAAGAAAGTAAAAAATTAGAAACAAAGAATTTCAAACAACAAGACTATAGGAATTCAACACTGGTTGTTATATTTTATATTGTTTTCTTCAAAGTAGCTGTTCAAAATTCATCAATAATTAAGCATTACTAGATAGAATCATTCAAAATTGGTCAATGATTAAGCATTAACTGCTTCTTTCAATAAACCAATAGAAATTAGTTGTACAATTATCTTAGCTTATCTTTTCTTTCTTTCTTTGTTTTCTCCTGTCCCTCATCCTGGTTGTTTCTTTGTTTGTTTGTTTTTCCTATTGAGCAGAGTCTTTCTCTTTCACCATATCTATTGTAACTTTAAGATTTTATTTACTCCTTCAGGTCCTTACACTAAGGAGACAATATGATGTTTGCACAAGCGGGTCTGATTTAGTTCACTTATGAGTGTGGTCTCTAGTGGCATCCATTCACCTATAAAAGCCTGAAGTTTATCTTTCTTTATAGCTGAGTAGTACTCATCGTATAAAAAATGCCACATCTTTTTATCCATTTCTCAATTGATGTACATTTGGGTTCTTTCCAAGATTTAGCTATGACAAATTTTTGAATCAGTTATTTTACAAGAGAAATACAAGCTGGTGACAGAGCTCAGGGGCACAGCTCCTACCTAGCATGTATAAGGTCCTGAGTTCAATTCCCCATAACAAAACAAAAGACAGAGAGAAAGAAAAATACTAATTTTTTCACTGTTGTCTACATTAGATGTACAAAAAAAAAGCATTTACCCAAACATCCTAATCCAGCTTCACAAATTTCCAGATTACAAAAAATCATAAAAAAATTTCAATTATAAAAATATAAAATTATAATTCACAATGTAAGGCACAAACAATGGAAAAAACAATGGTGGTTGACTAAGATGCGAGGGAACCTCATGAAGATTGTATTACATACTGAGAGGGAGAGAAATTTTAACAGCAGTTTTAGTGTATTTTGTTTTTTGGAAGTGTTCCAACACACACACACACACACACACACACACAACACAGTAAGTGCCAAAGCAGTAGATAGTACAATAACACATCCTAGCTTTCAAACTTTATATGCTGACGTCTTGATTTTTAAGCAAATTAAATCTGTGGAATTATTCCAGAAGTGCATTCCAAATCTTCCTTCAACCTCAATAAAAACAAGTATCTTTAGATTGTAATTATCAGTTTTTCTTTTTTTAAATACATAAAATCAGAAGGCCTTTCTACATGACTCATGTACTCTTTAAAAATAATAATTTCTTATAAAATCAGGATAAATTAATTTTATAGTGCTTTTATTAGATATTCATGCCAACCTTGTTATGGTTTATGTCTCATTGTCCCCCCAAAGCCTCATGCAGTCATGAGACAAACTTCTAGAGTTTGTGATTAATTCATGACGCAGTGCTGGGATTTTGGGTGTCAGTGCTACACCCAGCCTGGGGCAGACAGCCCGAACACAACATAGGAGAGCCAGACTTTCCCTCTGCTGCCACTGTTGCCCCTGCTCCTGCCCTTTTGCTCTTGCTGTTTTGCTGTTTTCCACCACCACAAACAGCTGCCCTCTGCCATGCACCGCTCTGCCTTGGAGCCAGCTGAGTAGGGACTGAAACCTCCACAGACTGTGCTAAATAAGCCTTTCTTTCCTTCCTTTTAGGCCATCGTATTTTTCCCAGCAATGAAAGAAAAGTAACCCAGACAAACACACTACTAGAACAGGTTCTTTTAAATAAGTTCCCTTCAAATTTTTATACTAAATTGTATATATCAGGTAAGTATATGCATTACCAGAACCAAACTTAAAGGTTTCTTTGATGAGCTTCTTTAATTTTAATTGGTATTTTTCTATAGGAAAGCAGTTTAATTACAGTGCCCTGTCCTTACATTTCACTAAACTGATTGGTCATTAAAAGAACGCAGAGCTTTTATTTTTCGAAGAGGTGTTCATTTTGTTTCTGGCAACTCTTAATAATCTACTGCTAAACTGAAGTCTACCCCAAGAAAGCATTTTAAATTTTACAAAAATGAAAAATCATACTTGAGGAAGTATCAGCAAACCCCAGGCCTTATGCTAACTTCAAAGCACCACACGTAGTTCCTGCCACGGTCGCGGCCATGGGGCAGGTGGGCAACAAGCACAGCAGTGCCTCTGCCAGGGGCAGGGGGAGCCGGCCATTCCTCCCTCATGTGCTGGAGAGGGCCACCAGGTGGGACGGTTGATGCTCAGTAATGTAGTCTCTTTCTAGTCCCTGAACTTTGTTAAGAATTAACAATGCTTGGGGTTGGTAGGATAGCTCAGCAGTCTAAAGCGCCTACTTAGGCAAGCTTGGGCAAGCCCCTGGCACAAAATGCCATGCAGCCCCACCCCCAGGGCAGGCTGAGCCAGTCACACCAAAAAAATAAATTAACCATACTAAAATAAAATTGAAAGCATCCTGATGGTAATAATTCATGTTAAAAAAAAAAAAAAAAAGATGCTCATGTACTTTCACTAAGGGACCAGTGAGCACAATAAAAACATTAAAGGTTCACAGATACACAGCAAATGAAAATGATGGAGATGGGCTGAACAAGTGGTACTAGCCCAGCAAACTCGAGCCTTCCCTTGATTTCACATTTCCCAGATGCTGTGGTCTGGGGTTTCTATAGGGGAAATGATGCAATACGGGTCACGTTTTATAAGATTACTTTATAATGACTCGCCCAAGGAATCACGTACATAGAGTGCAGGAAATCCGACCACACACTAAAGACCAAAGAATCCAGCTCAGGGCCTGGATCATACGATAGCGTTTCATGTAGGCCTATTTCACAGATCTGTGCTGGGAAGACCCAAAGGTCAGTGGTGAAAGCTAGAAAGTCTATGCCAGCGGGATGAAGGGTCTGTGCTAGCAGGCTGAGGGGTCTGTGCCAGCAGGCTGAGGGGTCTGCACTGGGGCCAGGAAGCATGCTCAAGGTAAGAACCAGAGCTCCCTGCAAAGAACCACAGCCACCCTCAGCAACAGAGAGGTCCCGAGCTCCTCCAGCTATAAGGAAAGCTGAGTTCCCGTCAGGAAGACCAACACCACAAGCTTCTTCAGGAGACTGTACAGTGTACCACCTCTCTCACACACACACCCTGGAAAGCCCGGACGCCGACAAACCCCAGCCATCCTCAGCGACAACGAGGTCCTCAGCTCCTCCTCTAACAGCAACACCCAGGTTCACCAGGAAAGCCAGCCTGACAAGGCCTCCAGCAGAACACCCCAGGAGAGCCAGCAGCTCCAAAAGCTTCTCCCAACAGCTGCCCTAACAGCCTCCCCCGGGCTTCTCCAGCTCTGCTTCTTACGCTGCTGGCAACAACCCAACACCACGCTCGTCCGATTCAGCTGGGCGCAGCAAGTTGACCAGCAGCTGGTGATCCATCACCCCAGGCAAACACGGCACTGTGTGTTTCCCAGATTCCTCAGGAGGTTACTCAAAGTGCTCCTCGTTGAGGTGGCAGAAGGGGCCTCCGCGCCTCATCCCTCCCCCACCGTGGAGCTGCGAGAGCCTCTGGGCCCTGATTGTCCTGACAAGGAAGCCCCTTTCTCACACAATCTCCTCAGGTTTCATTTAAAAAAAAAAAAAAAATCTTTGATCTCACTAAAAGAACTGTGCAACAGATCTGCCTCCACCCACTTGCTCACGCCTGTGGATTTGAGCAGAAGGGCCCAGCTCTTCTGCTAGAATACTGGTAACTTAGTCACGGGCATACGGTTATCTCAAACATAACCTCAGCCTGTCTACGCCGTCAGCCTGAGGAGTCAGTTACTCCATATACGGCAAACAAAAGCAAAATATTAAGTGAAGCCTATATACAATTACTTTTATTCCTGAGCTTTAGGCTACCTCAGCTTTCCATGTGAAATAAGTCTCCACAGTATTAGTACCTCTGCATCGTCTACATAAAATTAAATCCATTTTTCAGCTCCCTCTTCAATGATTTACACTAGAAGGGAAGAATATTAACCGTACTAAGCTTTGGGGCCACCACGTAGGTTATTTATTTTCAATTATCTATCAAGTGACAGCACAGTGCTGTGTTGCGAATTAAACAGCTTTGATTCTCCATTAAGTGTGAATTCTGAGCTCAACTGCAGGTACAAGCAGTCACAGTCGAGGCAGGACCCAGCTGGGGCTCAGCCGATAGCAGAATTTTGTTGAAACAGCTTCCTCTTCCCCTTGTGCTGTTTCCACTCTGTGCAGTGAGCCGCGCCCGGTGCAGCCAGGAATTAAACGCACTAGCACTGGGGAGCGTGGAAAGATAAACTGAAGTGTCACAAATATTGATTATATCCTATAATTACGTATTTATTTGATTAATCCTGTGCTTCCTTCTACATTACCAGAATGTACATGCAAAGAAAGCAGATACTTGTCCTTATTCACTGTGTGTTTCCCAGTAATTAGAAGAAAGATGCTTTAGCACCAGGAATGAATCTGAGAACTATTCGATGGATTTAAATGGCTTCAAGAATAAATAAGTGAAAAAATAAGTCTTTGAAAGAACATTGGGATTAATTATAGAGCAGATGTTATTTTTTTTATTTTTCCTAGTTAATATCCAACTACAGATGCTGATTTTATTTAAAGTTACAATGATGGTAAGACTTTTTATTTTGAATTCATTCTCAGAGGTTTTAACAAAAGAAACTTCATTGTGAATAAAAGGATAAAGAGCGAGTAAAGACAAATTAGACAAGGAGCCCTCTCCCCTTAGCTCAGGACTCGAGACCGTAGCACACAGAGAGCCTCCGAGGGAGGTTCACGACTGGACCCCCCAGGCTTCTCCAAGCACGCGCACCCGCAGGCGGCTGAAAGCCGTAGGGGCTTGCTCTTCCCCACTGCTCGAGGTGCAAATGCAAAGAGCAACGCGAGCACACGCTGGTGGGGCTGGCGGCTGCAGGCTCTTGGTGTCACTTGGGTTGGAGCCCTGCAAGACCTTCCCTACCTCCGCCTCCCCTGATCTGCTCTCTCTTCTTCCTCCTCTTTCTCTTCAGAGACCTTTCCACCCTCAGAGCCTACTCACAACCCAGAATGACTCTGAAATCCTCAGCTCCATGGCTTCTGTGCAGACTCACGTTCACAGGTGCCAAGGGTTGAGAATCAGACTCTCCAAAAGTTATTTATTCATTGATTTATTTATTCACTCTTCATGCATTCACACTACATCGTGATCCCACTCCTTCTGGGGAGGGGACACATGTACAAAACTACCCCAGTTCTTTTCTCATCCCCCTACCCTTCCATGGGCTTAGAAACCCCCAAAATAAATAAAGAGCAAAATAAAAGATACCAGGAAGTAGGGCGACACATTTTTCCCAATCAGCAAGAGGATCGGGAAATACTCACATCAGCTCACTACAGGAATGTGTAGGAATTGGTCAGTGAAGGCCAACATTGCAATGGGGGACAAATAATTCCAGACATCGTTCAGAGTCTGTGTCCCCCCCCACCCCAAATACCAAATAATGAATCACAAAGGACTTAGGAGGTTCAGAGTGGGAAAGGTCTATTAAGAGAAAACTCTTGGCAGACAGAAAGTTCTGGAAGGGGCTGCCACAGAGGCTTTTTCTCTAGGAATGTTCTATAGAGCAAAATCATAGAGTGGATAGAATGTGAGTTAAAACACAATCAACCAATAGGATTGCGCAAATAATCATTCAGCTTATATTGATCCAATAGGAAAACGAGATGATTAACTAGGCTCTGTGCCAGGCATCATTAACTTCAGCTTATCTGCAACTTCTAATACAGAACCAAGGCATTTTGGGAAAAGGACAGGAAGGGATGAGAGGATGTGTCTGGGTGTCCTAGTCACCTGCTACGTGCCCCATGCCTACCTGACTGTACTGGACCAGGTCTGGCTACCTACAGTATAATCCCAGATTGTTTCCCTCAGAGGGAGGCACTCAGGCCTGACAACTGTGCCTCATTTCGAGGCCTGGCCTTCAGATGCCCTCCTGCCCCAGCCTTCTGGGGGCTCCCTTGAGGGCCCATGTCTGTCTGGTTGCCTATCAATTTCTATATAACTTTGCTGTCTACAATAACAGTAATAGTCTTTGGATCTATAAATGCAGTCAAATATATTTCCTATGCATTGGCATCTGAACCAACTACTTTGAATCTTCTATAAACATTGTCACATTCACTGCCAATCCCAGACTAACTTGATTTGTCCTTCCTTTTAGCTAGATCCCTGCCTACGAGTCCTGCGTGGAGGCCCCATGAAGAGCAACCATTTTCCCTGCCAGCCACCTCATGTCAAGTCCAGCCTGCAGCTGGGCAGCTGCTGTCTGTGTTGAGTGAACTGTTAGCGTCCCGTTCAAGTCACAAGAAAGGCCTAGACGTGGAGCTTCGCTCAGCCTTGGTTTTCCTCTCTGGTTCCCATCTTAGCTTGTAGCTCGCCAAGGGCAACTCACCTTACACCAGTTGTACAAGCCCTGGCGGCCCCTCATTGGCAGAGAGAGCCATCCTGTCTTAGATATTCAGCCATCCAGAAAACAACACTTGGCCCTGGTATTTCTTCTTCACCAACTTATAAAGTTGTTTGAGCTTCAACACTGAAGTTTTTGACCCTCAAATGTCTTTTCAGAAAGAATTGCTTGAATTCAGGTGTGTTCTGTCTATAGAGAGAAAATGAGAAGGCCCTTGGGAGAGCATGAAGGAGCAGGGACAGCAGAAAGCGCAGGGCCAGAAAAAGGCCTGCTTTGCCTCCAGCAGCTTCCCTGTCTTCAGTCCACTAATTCTCACCAATGAATGTCACTGTCCCCCCACCTCTCCTGCTTATCTCAACTTGACAGTCAATGTGACAGTTTCACACTTCTCAAAAATGCATTGAGCATTATTTTACTTCAAGTATACTGTTTCAGACCCTGTAAAACTTGTGAGATCATAAATATTGGTGAAACATACTTCTTTGATGTCTGTACAAAACCTTTTCAACAGATACGAGATTCAACTGGAAGGGGAAAGGCACCATATTCTTCCGCACGGTGTACTGAGACAGAGGCAGGCCGTGTGGCTTTTCCTCCCACGTAAGCCCTTAACCTGCTTGGTGAGTTCAGACAAATGGCAATTTAGCTTCCTTTGCCAACATAAACTAGCACACAGATCAGGCTCACTTAAATTCTGAAAGGTGCAGTTGTACTCATTAGGGAAGATTAAATATCTTGAAAGAGAGAGAATTTCAGCAGAGATCTACTGGCTGCAGCCTACAGCCATCACTAGTGACACTTAGCTGCACGGTGACGCCTGGTTGCACAACACACATTGTGCACCAAACCGAAAGGAGAGCCTTGTGGTCATTACAGTGAGGTCAGAGATCACGATTTCTGTCACCATTTTAAATAATCATTTGATAGTAAATTTCTATCAAATTTTAGTCTCTCCTAAAAGTTAAGAGCCCTTCTGCTGCTGAGCATGCATGCCCACGAGACGTTCCCTAGCTGGAGCTGACTGCAGGGTCCACTCTAGCCAGGTCTTGGCGTTCCCAGTTTGTCAAAATCGCCACCATCCCATTTTGTTTCCCTGAAGCTGAGGCTAATATTCATTTACTGCTTGTGCTGTTTTTCCTATACCTGGCTTGGTTCAGGTATATACAACACAAACCTGTCTCCTAAAGGAACTGAAACGTGTGAGGTATCCTTAGGCGCCTCCAAATAAATACAGGTTTGTGTTGGTTCTCAGGACTTCCCTGTGAAAGAATGGGTCCTTCAGAACGTAGACTTCTAGAGGGAGGGCGGAGGATGCGTGTGAGTGTGCAAGTGTGAATGTGAGTGTGCGTGTGAGTGTGCACATGTGCATGTGCATGTGAGCTGTGAGTGTGCATGTGAGCATGAGTGTGCATGTGTGTGTGAGTGTGCACCTCCAAGGTCAGGATCTTCTCACATGTTGGGAATGATGTGCCTCCAGGATTTTTGTGTTACTAAAATTCTATCCTTGTGCAAAAGACAACACAGAGCCACATAATAGTCCCTCACCTTTTTCCTCATCTAGCTTTCTCTGTAATCTTTCTCCCTGTTTTTTGTTTTGTTTTGTTTTCTTCCAGACTAACATGAGAGCAAAAAGCACACTGAAGCATTTCAGAAGCACACTTGGCAGCACACGCATACTTTTGCATCAGAGACTGGCAACATTTTTCGTATTGGGAAAGACAAAGTCTGCATCTTTGGGTCAGACTCCATAAGACCCCATTTGCTGTTCCGAGTGATCACACAGGATCGATCTGCTTACAATGCAATACCTCAGGCTGAGCAAGGATTAAATTTCATAGATGAAAAATAAATCAGATCAATTTTCCTCTAGCCTTTGAAATAGGATAAAAGAAATAAAATCTAGAAGACAAGAAAACTGAAACTTTAAAATTGTGTTTTGGGGCTGGCCAAATAGCTCAGCAGATTAAAGAGCCTATTCAGGCAGATGCAGCGTCTGGGGTTCGATCCCTGGGCCGCCGTGCCGGCCCCACCCCCGGGGCGCACTGTGACAGCAATTGAGACTGGGCGTGGTGGTGTGGACCTCTAATCGCAGCGCTTGGGAGGCTGTAAACAGGCGGATCACTGCGAGTCTGATCTGTGTGGTGAGACCCTATTGACCCTGTACTAAAATACAAAATAACAATAGTAATAATATTAAATTGAAACTGCTTTTAAGGAAAACTGAAGCTTCCGGACATCAAAGTTACTTACGCCTTTTTCTCCATTCTAGGAAACTCACTCAGAAAAACTCCTGAATGTCGCAGAGACACAGCAGGCAGGCGAACCAGGCTCCTGAGCGGTCCCCTCCCTGTGAGCTGCTCGTCCTCTCTCCTCAGGAAGCAGCAGTCCTGATGCGCAGCCTGCCCTCCGAGCCCAGGCCGGTGCCGGGCCTCGTAACTGGCAGGCACGAGTGTGCGCCTTCTCAGTCACCAGCTTGGAGACGCCCCTACCTGTGTCCAGCTCCCACTCCGGCCGCAGCGCGTCTCACCCCCTCTGAGCACCCACACTCCACTCTTGATGGGTCCTAAAGTCCCCAGTGAACTCCTCCCACCTCCTGCACTGGCGACTCCTGGAAATTATCCTTCTGTCCCATCGAGCCTGCAAACTTATTTGCCAAGAGTGGGGGAGGTTCCGTATCTCAACCCCAAGCACTCTGGATCCTAAGCACAGTCGGTAGCTAGCTTCACTAAGGCAAGACGCTCACGCCCGTCCGCCTCGCTCAGCTGCTTTAGAGATTTTTCTACACCTGGACGGAGGAAAGCAAGCGCAGCTCTGTAGTCAAGGCTCGGGGCTGCGCATGTGCTCTCTAGACTGGGGAAGGACGAGAGGCGAGGGAGCAGTCCGCGGAGATGTCCAGTGGGTGCTGCCTAGCAGCCTCCCAACAATTTACCCTGTGTTCATCCAGGTCAGAATATGCTTCTCTTCCTTTTGTGTGAACATTAGTAGAAAGTTAGTATTGTATAAACGTTGTATAAGTCATTCACCTTTCCAGGGAGGAGCTATACTTAGAACTTAAAACAGAGCTTCCACAAGCCTACTGCTTGCTGAGGTACGATGGTTGGCTAAGTAGTCTACTTTAAGGTTAGAGAATATTAGTTTCAGAACATGACAGCAGAATGGGTCAAAAGACTCAGAATTTTAAAACCACTGACATAATCTTTGTATCTATCGATTGTGCTTGAACCATTGCTCGGAATGTTATATGATTCACCACAATTTAGAGTTTCTGCTAGAGTCAGGCTTTGCCTTGAGACTTCGGAACCCCAGGTCATGCCTCATGCTCATTCCGCATAAGCACTGCCGATAAGAGAGATTACAAAGTGGGTCACTGTTTGTGATGACAATCAAAAAACTTCATCTTGGCTCACAAATTCCTGACTCAAATATCAGTTGCTCACCAGAGCTATCCACTGGTCCAGTCATCACTATGTGATCTGACTTTGTCCTTGAGTCAGACTCCAAACACACACATATATTTAGCTTAAATGTTATTTGGAAAAACCAGCACACGAATACCAAAATCTAGCTAATGATGCTTTGAAGCGCTTAGAGACAAACGCTGCAATATTTGACATCAGGATGGCTTGATGGACGGCCAGAGGAATGATGGATATTTATGGGCTAAAGCAAATTTAGCAAAATGTTAACTACATAATCTAGATAGTAGAAAAATGGATGCTCCCTGTATGGTTCTTTCAAAGTTTTGTACTGGTACAATTTGTCATTAATAAAATTTTATAATAAATGTGGAGGAGAAATTCAACTAAGGTTTGATATAATTTTAATATTTATCTTAAAAACAAAAGCCAAAAAGATTCCAAAACAATACGAGAGAAAGGTAACATTGTGTATGGTGACCTTTAAATTAGTTACTCGGAGTACGAGACATTAACACCTTGAGGTAAGTGTACAAATACCTGACAAGCAAAGCAATACAGACATTCACCAACCTGCACACACACAGACACAGACACACACACACACACACACACACACCTGGTAAACAAACGGCCAAGGAAAGCCAGTTCTCTGCACTGAAGCATCCCCAGTATCCACTCTGAAATGGAGTATAGAGATTAAGTTAGAAAAGATACGAGAGGCGAACCTTGGCAAGCTGCCCTGTGGTGTAAAGATTCACAGAACTGCACGTTTAAGAACACGCGGGCGTGGACGGGGAGGCAGGAGGCAGCGTGAAAGCCCTACCACGCGCTCTGTGCTTGCGCTGGTCCTCCAGGAGCCCAGCCATTACTTCCTGCAAGCATGTACCAATAAAAATAAAAATTTAATAAAGCAGAACATGAGAAAAAAATCCTCATTTTTCAATTAATTTGTTTTGTTCTAAGTCCTCCAATGCATAGCAGAAGAAAAACAACTTTCATTAAATTTTAAACTTTGGTATGATCTGCTTAGCTAAAAGGCGCCTTTAAAATAGGCTTCTTTGTAGAAAAATAGCCTTTGTCTCGGATGTCTTTGCCTTCTCCTTAGCTTCTTGCAAAATGGCCTGGCATGCTTGTGCTGTGCAGAGGGAGGCGGGAGCTCTCACAGGCCTCAGCACAGGACAGAGCGGGGTTCTGTCCCCAGGCTCTGACCGCTCCCAGGGCGTCGCTGTACTTGACACTGGTCATGCAAAGATAAGAGACTACTTGGCGCCAACATTCAGGTCAGCCTCCAAGAAGGCCCAGCGAGACGACTTTTATTGAGCCTCCCTAGCAAGAGAGTCTCAGCACACAACAGTAGTCTGTCACAGAAGCAGGTGTATTCTTCAGGAGAGCACAGTGTGGTAAGTCAAGTTTCCTACTATTTCAAATAATAGGTTGCTCAGGATGCAACTCACTTACCTAACTTATATGCACAGATTAGGTGGGGCTGTTAGTATTTTTAAAAGCTTCACAATCATCTTGAATATATAATTCAAGTCATATCAAAGAGGCATTTTATTATTTTATTCTTTGTTTGGGGCATTTTATGTAATTTGTCAATACTAGGCATAATAGATTGATTAAAATGTTTTACCTAAGAAGGTTTCATACAAAACAAGGTAAATGACTAATACTTTGGTAGTAGGGAGAATACCTTCTCTGCAAATGTGAATATGTTACAGACACTAAAACAGTGAGAGTATTCTGAATTATCCAAGTAGGCCTGATTTCATCACAACAACCCAGACATAAAAGCTGAAGGCTTTCACTGACTAGAAGCAAAACTTGTCAGAACAACCCAGGTCTTTGCTGTCTGTCTAGGGGACTGCGGCTGTTCTCTTCAGGGAGATCTGGTCAAGCATTGCTTCCTGGCTTGGGTGCAGACCCCTCAGCCATCTGCCACAGATCCCTCAGCCTTCTGGTGCAGATTCTGTAGCCTGTAGCACTGGTGCTGGGGCTGTGGGGTGCAGACCCTTCAGTCCTCCGTCCTGGAGTCCTTGGCCTCCTGGAGTGAACTGGCTTGAAACACTGTTGTGGGCTCTAAGTCTCCTGCTGGAGTCCTGAAGAACATTGCTACGGGCTTTAGGGCCTTGGCTTGATTTCTTGGGATTCTCTTACCCAGACAAGTCTGCTACAGTCCTTGACATTTGACTTCTTGCGTGAATGTTATAAGATCATCCTATGCATTTATGATTAAATCTATTCCCTTGCAAACCCTAACTACATGTGGTGGGCATGTTAATGAATTTAGTAATGCTGATGCAGTAGATGGCACTAATGCTACATATTTTCAAAAGAACCTGAGGCACAGTTTAAGCCAGACTTACTGGGAGCTGGAATTGAAGGCCAGTCAAAAGGCAGAAAGGACCTTGAGCAGGGCTGGCAGGGTGTGTCCAAGCTTAGAATGTGCCACAGACTCTCCAGGGTCCCCAGCGCACTTGTGTTTTCAGAAATATTCATCTTAAAAGCCCAATAAGAATGCAATTAGTAAGCTTCCTGCTTTCTTGCACTCTAAAGACTCCTTATTATTTTGGTGCCAGCATTCTCACGTGGAATAACCCCTACATTTGCTGATTCCACATTCACCACTGCTTTAGCAAAGTGGGACAGCCTCTTTCAAAAATCCTAGATGACTCAGATTTTGACAGAGGAGCATTTTATAACCAGATAGGCTTCTTATTAAGGCTAACTAGAAGGGGTAGTTATTTCACCTAAAATACAGTCCTTTTCTCTGCCTCTGGTTTACTGTAACAATGAACCACAAACTTAAACAAGAAGTCACACAACTTAAAGACAGTAATTTATTGTCTTGTGGCCCTGGAAACTAGAAGTCTGAGATGAAGACAAGATTGATTCCTTCTGGAGATCCAGGTGAAGCCTGTTCCATCACATAGCTTCAGGTTATTTGCTACCAATCTTCAGTATTCCTTGGTTTCTAGACCTCCATTTATATTTTCAAATGGCATTCATCTACGGGTGCCCCTGGGTCCAGAGTGTCTCTTCGGATGAGGATGCCAGTTGTATTGGATCAGGACTACCTTCAGGAATTCATTTTAACTAATCCTACCTATAATATCTGATTTACAAATAAAGCTACCATCTCAGGAGCTGATAGGACTTCAACCTATGAGTGTAGGGGAAAATAATTCAAAATTCAACCCATCACGGACATAATTATATCTACAAGGAGGGCTTTGGTCAGAGTGAAAGGAAAGCAAGCCCATGATGTGCTTAGGCCACGGCTAATCCACAGGAAGAAGAAGGTGCTAAATGGAGGGTTATTCCTGTGAGAATGCTGGCACTGAAGTAACAAGGAATAGAGTACAATAAAGCAGGAAGCTGACTAACTGCATTTTTATAGGGCATTTAAGATGAATAATTCTGAAAACACAAGTGCACTGGAGACTCTGGAGAGTCTGCAGCCCATTCTGAGCTTGGACACACCCTGCCAGCCCTGCTCAGGATCCCTTTCCTCTTTTTGATGTGATATATTTAAGGAGTACATACAGCATCACCAAGAGCAGGGAGGAAAGGAAACATGAAGAGAAAAAAGAGAATAGGAAAAAAGTAGAAACAACCCTTTCGTAAATAAGGAGGGGAGGGGTGAGAGCTTGAAAGGACGGAGGGAAATAGGGAAAAAAGAAGCAAGATATATAATTTATAGGTACAAATTCCCCATGATTAGTGTTACTGGGCATATCTAAAACAGCATTAATAATTTTTAAAAGAATAAAAATTTAAAAGGAGACACAAAATCCAAGGTTCTTTCTAAAGAGATTTCTATCCTTCGGGTCAGGTTTTGGGGAGAGAGGTGGCCTGGGACCAGGAAGGAGGAAGGTGTCAGAGAGCTGGCGAAGGGCAGGTGTTCACCACAGCAGAGCCCCACCTAGGCTTGGGCTTCACTAGCTGTCTAGGNNNNATTCTTAACTACTCAGATTTCTTCATTTGCATGACAAGAAGCACATAGAGTTTCTCTAAAAGATCAGTTCCAGCCCTGATTTTCTCTATTTTCCACCTCTGAAATGTTCTTGGAAGGAAACGCAAACTCTGACTTACAATTATCATTCCTCTAGCATGGAATAGGAAACTCTTTGTAAAAAGAGAGAGAATTACAAAGAGAAATTCAAAACACCCAAATGCTGCGCAAGAGGTCCAACACTAAGTCTTTAATCTGTGTGAGGCTTTCTCCCTGATAAGGCATGTTCACGAATGTCACTGGGGAGGTCCCGCAGGCTGGACTTATGGTCCACGTGGGGAAAAGAGGGCCACAGAATTTAACTTCCTTCTTCTCACACTCTGCCTATCCACTGTGTATAGGGACAAATGACATAAA